>JAJIBD010024549.1:0-77508 GCA_021461705.1 Cryptotis parvus | reverse complement strand
AGTATCACATTTTCTTTATGTGAATAATTCTCTGTATTAGGTCTATAACGATCTCAAATCTCAAAACAAGAGAATAATGCCTGGCAAGCTATCCATGTCTTATTTGTTATGCCAAATACCAGTAACAATTTAGAACTCATTCCCGTGACCTGATGGAATGGTTTGAGGCTCTTTATGTTCCTGGAACAAGTAGATGCCCTTGAGCTCTTTAGCATGAGACAGGACATATGGAGATGTTACTGGTGCCTGCTAGAGCAAATCGATGATGAACGGGAAGAGAGGTGATACAGTGAGATATAAATATATATATATATATATATAAAATACCGATTGTGCCCACTCGAGGCAAATCGATGAACAACAGGAAGACAGTGGCAGTGAATACCAATATCCAAGGTTCAGGCAATACATGGATCAGGATGTCTTGTCAATAGGTGAAATCTACCACAAACATGGGCGTCATAGGTTACATAAGATAGAGAAGAGGAACAGTGTGCTAGTAATTGCTTGAAAATGATGCCAGCCCAGAATTGAGCTATGAATAGAGGCAAAAGATACACATAACAGCCTCTAAATGTATGTATTCCAATTCACAATGTGTAAGAGAAGGAAGAGAGAAAGAGAGAAAGAGAAAAGAGAGATAAAAAAACATACCATAGAGACAGGCTAGGGGGAGGGGAGAGAATTGGGGACATTGGTGGTGGGAAATAGGCACTGGTGGAGGGATGGGTGCTGGAACACTGTATGGCCAAAGCGCAAACATAACATATTTGTAATTCTATATCTCATGGTGGTATAATAAAATATTTTTTTAAAAAAATGAGTATAGAATTTGAGGGCCTTACTATGTGCCTAAAAGAAGACATGTGGAGTCAGTTAATTCAGGGCTGGTATAGAAACTGATTTAAGTAGTGATGACATATATAATGAAATATTTTCAGGTTGCATGTCACAGCATTTTTGTGATAAAGAAAGAAAAATAACTAATACTTGCTGCTGATTTTAATTGGCCAACTGATTTTCTTTGGAAGTCACAGCTGTTTCTGTACAGGATAACCATTTTCTCCCTCAGTAACTTGACACAGATTTTAATTCCCTATCTCTGAGCTGTCATACCACAGGTGAACCTATAGGTATTTGGAATCCTCTTAAGACAAGAGCTATCTATTCATCCACTTAGACAATTATGATGGTCTTGCTTCTTTTACTCAGTGTAGAGTTGGATTGTAGGGTGCCAGCTGATGCTCAGTAAAGTTTGTTGAAAGGTCCTTGGGAAGGTTCTGTGTATTCTTGATAACAGTCCTAGGAGAGGATTTTCACTTTCTTGCCTTTGTACTTGTGATCACTTAATGGGAGCAGACGTAATGGAATTCTCAAGGTAGTAAAAGAAGATTGATGCAAAAGTTAGTGGCAACAAAAATATAACCATTGGTTCATGCCACAACAGTTTCTTGTTGTCTAATGTAATAAAGTATTTGCAACTTATAGCATGTTTAAGGTGTCATTCTTTGAATGGAGGCTAAGTCTAATCAGAGAGGAAAGTAGGAGTGTGAGACTTTAAAGTGTGAGATTATAATAGCAGTCAGCATAAAATGAGCTCTTGGCCTTTGACTGAAAAACTAGTTTTTGTCAAGCAGGGAATTTTGTGGGGAGTGGGGGGGGAAGTACACTAGAAGTAACATAACACAGAGGTAGAGGGTCTTGGGCATTTTGTGGTGGGTTAAAATGAAGTAACTTTGTATTTCAAAAAGCATGAACATTACCACTATTGTAATCATGTTACTGAACCTTCAAAATTTTTAAAATAAAATAAAATTGTTGAGAATGCAGGAGTGGGAGCTTTACTGGGCAAATTAAGAAGGTCCGTGATGATTTGTGAGCAGAAAGAGGGACAAGTTCAGTGCTATACCTCAGAGGATTAATTTGGAATATGTGTGTGGGAAGGATTTAAGAGAAGGTTCGGAACATTTCACCACTTGGAAGGCATTGTTGAATATTCATAAAAACTAGTTTATCGCTCAGCATAAATAATTTTTAAACAGTAAGTAAAATACAGTGTGCGTTGCCATGGAAGTGACAAAACCCAGGAAAGATAATGACAAGCACAAAAAAAATAGTGCCATTGTAATTTAAATGAGTATAAAGTTTTCTAGAATTTAAGTATGTTTCTGGCAGAGTATTTTGAATACATGTGGGAAAGATTATGGTTATTTTATAGTTCTTTAAGAAAGACTATAGAAAAAGAATCTTTTGTATGAGAACTTCAATGCAAAACAAAGCAAAGTTCAAAGTTTGAATTTTGAACAGAATTCAAAAGCTGTTGTTTGGATGAGTGGATCAATATGGATGATCCATTAATTGTGATGTTTGTTGTTTCTATTATGATGTTAATAGCTAACATTTATTAATCCCCAATTAGATTCCAGATCCCATTAATTATAGACAGAGGCATGCTGTTTGTATTCACCTTTCGCTATCACCAGCAATGATGAGGAAAAAAAATAAAATCATGAGATTATTGCTAATTTCAAAATGATAATACAATTTTTATAGGATTGGATTTTTTTTTGTTGTAAAGTTCTACCAGTGTCTTATATGACTTTGATATTAACTCTTTTATCAGATGGGAACTGGCTAATAATTTTTTCTCATTCCGTGGGCTGTCTTTGTATCTTAGACACCATTTCTTTTGAGGTGTAGAATCATCTTAATTTCATGAAGTTCCACATGTTTATATTTGCTTCCACTATTAAAAAAATGGGGAGAGGAAATGAACCAGAAACTTCCCCAAAGAAGAACCTTAAATGGCAAAAGTGCAAATGAAAAAATGCTCTATATCACTAATTATCAGGAAGATAAAATCAAAACAACAATGAGACATCATCTCACACCACAGAGACTGGCACACATCCAAAAGAACAAGAGCAACCAGTGCTTGTGCAGGAAAAAAACGAACTATCCTTTATTGTAGGTGGGATATCAACAGGTCCAGCCTTTTTTGAAAACAATATGGGAATACCAGAAAGAAATAGAAATTGAGCTCCTACTTGATCCAGCAATACTGCATATGGGAATATATTCTGGGGACCCAAAAGTACACAGCAGAAACAACATCTACACTTCTATATTCATTTGCAACACTGTACACAATAGTCAGAATCTTGGAAGCATCCCAAGTGCCTGAGAAGAGAACAAACGACTAGATAAAGAAACTATGGTATACCTAGACAATGGAATACTATGTAGCTATTAGGAAAAAATGAAGTCATGAAATTTGCTTATTAATGGATGGACATGGAAAAGTATCATGCTCAGTGAAATGAGTCAGAATGAAATAGAAAGATACAGAATGGCAGCATTAATTTGTGGGATATAAACATATTCATAGTATGAGACTAATATCAAAGGCTAAGGAAATCAGAGAAAAGGAGGACTGGTTTGTCGGGCGCTCCGCGGGGGTCCCCGACAGTGCCGGGAAGCGAAGTTCCCTCCTACCTCCAAAGCCGGCGAGGAACGGATGAAAACTCAGGAATCCGATGCAGTTTTAAAAAGGCTTTACTTATCACAGGTTCAGGCATACAAATCAACAAAAAGGAAAAGCCCGATGCTTAGAATTCCAGGCTAGAACCCCAGCCACGTGTAGGCCAAGATGGCGACCACCACGTGTAAAAGCTTCCAAGGGGAATGAGCGCTCACAAGGAGAGATCCCACAAAGAAGAAGCAAGCGAGAGCGGGAACCGGCTAGTTTATATCCCTGTAACTCAGACCTTCCTCCCACTGTTATGGAAAGCAGGGAGGGTCCAATGCCCTATAGGTAATCCCTCCCTGCACCTCACCTAGGGCCTTTACTATGCTAATGTTTTGAGCTGAAATCTGCTTGGGAATGCCTTTGTAGTGTAGAGAAGGGGGTTTCTGAGATGGCATGTCTCTGTACCAAAGACCAACACCAATGCCAGTTAAATATTTCTCCAAGCCTTCACAAGTCTCCTCTACTTCAACATTGTAGTTTTATATTTTAGTTGCCTTTGAGTATATCAGGGAGCCATGCTTGTTTGCTTGGAAGCAAACAGCATTTCTCTCTGGTCTAATTACTTAGGTGTCCTAAGTGGCCAGGCTAATATGCTGGTAAGATCTAGCTAGTCCCACGATGATTGTGGTAGCATGGGAGAATATTTATACCAGCTAGTACAGCATACATGGTCGAATAAACTGCCACATTTAGACTACCCCCTTATCTACGGAGTGATTTGCGGGAGGCAATCCAGAGCAGATGCAGCGGCCCTTAGGAGTCCTGCAACACTGGTTGATGGTTGGAAGCTTGTCACAAGAACATTTGGGAGCAAAGGGCATTTGGGATAGAGAAGAGAACAGTATGACAAGGATAGTTGGGAATGATTATTTTGGACAGGAACTGAATGTTGAAAGTAGGTAAAGGGATATGCTTGATAACTTTTCAGTATTTCTATTGCAAACCATAAGGTCCAACAGGAAAGAAAAAGAGAGAGAGAGAAATAGGAAAGTGCCTGCCATATAGGCAGGCGGGGCAGGTGGTGGGGGAGGGGTGGAAAGGGAACATTGGTGGTGGGAAATCTACACTGGTGAAGGGAAGGGTGATGGAAGATTGTACTACCAAAATCAAATCACCAACAAGTTTGTAACTGTGCATCTCATTGTAATTCAGTAAAAAATGCTTATTCATTATTTTTTAAAATGAGAAGTACAAATACACTAAAAGATGACATAAACATAAATGCTTAAATTTTCATTTTCTCAGTTTCAAAAGTAAAAAAAGCAGAAATGAGTAAAGACATTGAAAGAGATTGTGTTATGAATATTAAAGGGAGAGAAAACTTAAAATTTGAAAAATATGAGGCCAGAGAAATAGTACAGCATCTAGGGTGCTTGCAGTCTATATGACCAACCAGAATTCAAGCTCTGTGATACCATATTATTCCTGGAGCACCATCATGAGTATGCCTGAGTCACCCTGACATTGCCAATTATGTCCCCCCCAAAATACTAATTTGAAAGGCTTTGAACAGTCTCCTATCTCTAAAACATTGTTGAATATAAAATGACAAGGTTTTACAAAGTTATTTTTTAAGTTGAGAACACAGAGAACTGTTTATATTAAGTTTGTATAGATGAGACAGAGAATGGATAAATAAAATGCACAAAACTTGTTGAACGTAATTTAGACAGCAGTTTCACAAAATGTGATTATTATGTCCCATTAAGCCACTTAATATTTCTAAGATCCATTTATCATTATTTATGCTATAGATGTTTACATGAATATGTACATATCTGATATCAATCATCAATAAAATCTAAAATAATTAAGTAACAAGAAGAAATGTTATGTCTCCTCATATTTTTTGAGTGTTTTCTATAGTCCTAATCCATTTTCATAATGTTCCAGAAAGACTAGACATCTATTTTGGATTCAGCATTGAATACCATAACAGGAGGATAGGCAAGTGGTACCATAACTTAATTACAATTCTAATAAGAGTTTCAGTGCAAGTTTTTGTTTGTTAGTGGGTTGCAGTTTTATTTGTTTCTATTTTTTCTACTGTTATTAAAACAATGTCATCAGCGAAGTGGAGGTGCTGTAGTTGCTGAATGTCAATCTTCACACCCTTTC
Source organism: Cryptotis parvus (assembly GCA_021461705.1). Lineage (NCBI taxonomy): Eukaryota > Metazoa > Chordata > Mammalia > Eulipotyphla > Soricidae > Cryptotis > Cryptotis parvus. The sequence goes on along the minus strand of JAJIBD010024549.1, from coordinate 71,861 downwards.
CTTCCCATTCCAATTGTTGCCTGAAGTTCTCAAGGGTGGCGCTAAAGAGTTTTGGTGAGATGGTATCACCCTGCCGAACCCCTCCTTTGACATCAATGATTACTTTCTTGTAGAATGGTGAGACCCTGGTGGTGAATCCGTAATACAGCTCACGAAGGATCTTGATGTATTGGGTTTGAACGCCCTGCTTGGCTAGGGCTTCAATGACTGCCTCGGTATCCACAGAATCAAACACTTTATTTTAATCAATGAGCGTGAGACAGAGCAGCATCTTGAACTCCCTACAAACCTCAGTGAGCTAGGTTACCATGTGGATATGGTCGATTGTGCTGAATCCTTTTTTGGAAACCAGCTTGCTCGCATGGTTGTCCTTCATCTAATGATCTGCCACTCTTGTTCAGGATGACTCAAGAGAACAGCTTGTAGATGATAGACAACAGGCAGAAGGGGCGATAGTTGCCAATGTCATGGATGTCTCCCTTCTTGAACAGTAGAACTGTGTTGCTGGTTTTCCATTGGGAGGGCAACTTGTATTCAGACCGGTAGCGTGTGAAGAGCCCAGCCAGTGTATAATGAGTACTGATGGCAGATTCTTCAAGTGTTCGGGCCTGACTTTGTCTGGGCCTGATACTGTTCACTTCTTTACCAATGAAATGGCATAATAACTCCAAACATTAGTCAAGCAGCACAAATGCTGGCTGACTTCGACCGAGAATGTGGAAAGATAGGTCTATAGCTGAATCTCAACAAAACTATGTTCATGAAAAATGAACTAGTTTCAGAGGCCCCATTCACTCTCAGTGGAACAAATATCTCTGAATGCAGCAGTTACGTGTACCTAGGTCGAGAACTCAACATGATAAACAACCTAAAACCTGAGATGCCCAGGAGGAAGAGAGTGGCATGAAATGCTTTCAAGAGCATCAAAGAAATAGCTTAAAGGACAAAGAACCTCCTGCTCTGGGCACATCTCTTAGACTCCACCCTTCTCCCTGCATTAACATATGCCTCAGATACCTGGGTCCTATGAAAGTAGGATGAGAACGCTATTCGGGTCTCCCAAAGATGAATTGAAAGACCTATGCTTAGAATATTATCCCTCACTCAAGTGAGAGAAGGAATCGGAGTTCTACCTCCATCAACAATCCAGAGTCAGGGACACTGTCTCATTTGCCAAGGTATCGAAAATCAGATGGGCTGGACATGTAATGCTATTTGAAGATGACCGCTGAACCAGAGCCATTACAGACTGGATCCCATGGGATGTCAAAAGATCATGTGGCCGCCCACCTCCAAGATGGTCAGACTTCTTAGTCAAGACCCTGAACAAACGGTTTGAGGTTCTTCATATTCCCGAACAAACAGATGCCACTGGGTACACTGGCATGTGATAGGGTCAAATGGAATATTACTGGTGCCCACTTGAGCAAATCGACGAATAACAGGATGTCAAGTGATTTTTTCCAAACCTGAATGTGTTCAGGGTTTCCTCTAGCTCTGTATTTAGGGTTGAACAGAGAGACTATATATGATGCCAGGGATCAAATCCAGGAGGGCCATGCCATGTGCAAAGGACATGACAAGCACCCTATTCTACCCACTGTAGTTTAACTCTGGCCTTAGCTAGTGTTTATTGCAGCCTAACTGTGTCTTTCTGGAAAAATGAACACTCAGTACCTTATAATGTCATTGCATTTGTAGACAGTTTAACACATATGATTAAAATGAGGATTTTTACAGTGGGTCCTGACCTTGGTAGACTTATGTTTATGTATGTTTAGATGCTCATGGAGACTTCGTGGATGAATTCACACTAGGAAAAGTTCATGTACAACAGGGAGAATAGAATCTGTCAGTCAAGGAGGGACCCTTCAAAGAAATCAATACTGCTAACATCTTGATCTTGAATTTTTATTCCCAGAAAAATGAGAGAAAATAAAGTTCTGCTCAAGACCTTATTCTGTAGAATTCCATTATGATAACCATAGCAGATTTATATAAGGGTCAACACGTTTTAGAAAATACAAAAGGGCCCTCATGGTTTCACATAAGAGAGAATTTTTGGGGGGGTTTGATTTTTTTCTTAATTGAAAACCTCTAGGGTTTCTTTGTTGTTGTTGTTGTTCTATTTGGGGGCCACACCTGATTGTGCTTAGGGCTTCTTTCTGATCTTAGGGATCTCTCTTGGTGATACTTGAAGGATCAAATCTGGGATTGACAAGTGCGGGGTATGTGCCTTATCTTCTGCTGTACTATCACTCCAGTCCCTAGGTGTGTTTGTTTGTTTGTTTTTAAATAAACCCCACCTAACATGTGAAAGCTAATGAGAAATTCAGATCAACAAAAGAGACAGATTATAATGCATGTATCCAAAAACAGAAGAAGGGTACACAATTCCCCTAGGAGAGAGTAATCAGAAAGCTATCCTGAGGTTTAGCAAATACTACTCCACTATTCTATGTTTGAAGAATGGAGAACCCTAGGTAGCAGCTTTGCAAACAAACCATAAATGAACACATTGGCGTTCCATGAGAGAGATGAGGAGATAGATGCATAGGCCCCAGAGACTGTTAAATGTGAATTGCTAGACAAGAGAAATTATAGGTGGACATTTTCCTTTCATGTGGCCTACCGAGGCTTGATCCCCAGCACCATCTGTGGTCCCTCCTGCTCTGCTTGTTCCCTGAGCTCAGAGTCAGTAGTAATCCTGAACACATGTGACTGTGGCCCCAAAACCAAACAAAACAGGTGGATGTGGGGGGGTAGGGGCCAGGAAACGAATGGTTATAGAAAAAGGTGCCTTTTTAGTGATGCAGGAGCTGTAATGGAAAGTTTCTGTGTTAATTCACGATTCCAAGGTAATTCAGTATTTTTTAAGAATGAAAATAGTGAGTGCTAAAAGATGCTCAATCTCAGAGTTGAGCATCTTTTTAGATGCTCAACAAATTATAGGCCTATAACTATTATAGACCTATAATAATATAGGCCTACATATTATAGACCTATAATTATGAGGTCATCATTATATACCTCATTCCCATGATCTGATGGGATGGTTTGAGGCTCTTTATGTTCCTTGAGCAAGCAGATGCCCTTGGGCTCTACTAGCATGTGACAGGACATATGGAGGTGTTACTGGTGCCCGCCCGAGCAAATTGATGATGAACGGGAAGACAGTGATACAGTGACCAAGTAACAGGTACATTTACAGTAAATGCTAGGGTTATACAGAGTGGTCTAACTAGCTTTGGGCCTTCTGGATTATCTCTTTGGCCATGGACCTTAGGGATTATCCATTGTCTCAGTCTCAGTGGGCATAAACTCTGTCTCACAATCTATAAAATGGGAACTATAAAATTCCTATTTATCAGAAAAAAAGTCCAGGAATTTGCAATACTGTTAAAAATGTAGGATGAGGGCAGTTAAAATTGGGACAGCTCACAGCAGCTAGCAAAAGGACACAGAGGTTTCCTCTTTCAATAAAATTCTCTAATAGTGCATGGTAGTTCTTAATGAGAATTAATAGCATCAGCATTATCTGGAAACCTTGTAATGTGCTAACTCACACCCCTGTGTGCCCAACTATAGAATCAGAAACCCTTAGGACAGTCTCAGAGAACTACTGTTTCATGCATTTAGAATAGCTGATATGGTTTTTTCTTGACACTTTGTAAGTAATCTTTTCAAAATTTTCCACTCTGAATAGTTTAAAGATTTTTTTATTGGAGCATAGAAATTTCAGTATCATACTTCTAGATGTGAATCCCTTTTTCTCTCCAAATATATTGCTTTGGCACCTAATAATCTTTTTTATCTGAAAACCTGTTTTCTCTCAGTACTCCCGATTTTCCAACAATCAGTAACTTGATTTTTTTTTCCATTTTAAAAACCACCCTACAAAACTCTTATTGTTTAGATATTAAAAGTTTGTTGGGGTTGATACTCCTTATCACATATCTCACTTTTCATTTTCCTCCTCTGTCTTTATATCTGAGCCTTGAGAGCCTTTCAGTTCAATTATACAGGACACCAATCTTCACCCGTGTAAGTTTGCATTTGAATTGTATTCTTTTAGCATTTTTGCTTGTAAATTTTTAGATAACTTGGGTTTCCTTTTTTCATCATATTTATTTGTTTTATACAGTAATATTCTTCAGGGATATTATTTAAGTTATTTCCTTTCTGTTGTCAAATTAAAAAAGGTAGTTGACAATTAGGGAGATTACTCAGGCTTTTACCAAAGAGAGAATGTTTATTAATGAGAACTGTGTCAAAGAAAAATGATGAGAACAATGTTAGGTTTCATAAAGATAGGCAAGCAAGTGAGTCTCAAAGAAGGATAAAGGACGGTTTTATCTTATAATGTCTGGTATCTTTTGCAGCTAGCCATCACACAGAACACAAGTGTTGGATGAGAGTCCTAGCTAGCTTGGGAGCTCTGCTATTTTATCCACTCAGAGTTTAATCTATTTACATGTTCTTAAGCCAGGGTTCATATTAATGAGACCTTTCTTCTATTTAAACACTGATGGAGGGTGTGGCAGTTACAAAAGTCACCTTAACTCTGAATGAGTAACTTCCCACTTATTATTATACATCTACTAACACTTCTGTGTTATCTAGATATAGTACAGCTCCTCTTATACCCATTGGACTCAGCATAGGACTGTTAGAATTTACCAGGAGACTCCCACCCTGGCTACATTGAGACTATCATTTAACATTATAGGAAGGATCATACAGGTTGCCCTCAGGCAGGTGGTGTGACCCTTTCAGTATAGGGAAAACAGGATACACAGAATCACACTGGTGCAGATTATAAATAGGAAGGACTTTGTGGGTGCCATCTAGATTACATGAATCCCATGAAATTAAGATGTATTAATTTATACCAGGCCCCCTCTCCAGTGTTTTACATAAGAGATAATTTCAGAAGAAGGGATTAATCCTTGGCGTAATCCTTTGTTTATACCTATAATATTGTGTGGCACCACCTTTCTACATTCTTATACTATCTAGAAGCTGTTTAGGGTTCTTTGTTGACAAGATCCTCCCTGAAGTGAGGATTACTTTAGTGTATATAAGGGGGGGACTGACTTGAGTTACTCTTCCCTTTTTTGGTAGGGCTCTCTCTCAGGTAAGATCCTTTCTTTGGTGGAACTCCTTTACGGCAGGACCCTCTTTGGTAGGACTCCTCTCTGGTGGGATCCTCTTTGGTGGAAGACTTGGGCTCTCATGTATGGTCGAAGTTCTGAACAGAGCTAGAGTTCTTTCATTATATTGGATTGAGGTGGTAGAGTTTTTGTACTATTAAAAGCCTTTTTTGGAACTGCACTCAACTCATGAGTTTTCATCTGTTCCTTGGTGGCCTTGGAGGTAGAAGAGAACTTCTTTCCTGATATTGCTGGGGACCCCAGCGGCTCCCCGACTCACAGGAGTCAAGATTTCTCATCATTGCTTCTTTTCAGGGACAAAAGACTGGAAAAAATTCAACATATCTAACTATACTATCTTTATTGTCTCATATAATAGCCAAATTCTTACCTAATTTTCATGTTATTGAGTTATATAAATTTGTGACAAGTTCTTGTTTTACACTCACATGTGTATGTGTGTGAAATCAGATAATAATGCTTGAACATTATATTCTTTAGCTATTCCCTCTCTCCCTACCCTCCTTCTCTCTTTCTCCATTTTTGCCTTTTTTTACCTTTTTTCCTTTCTTTCTTCCTTCTGTCTTTCCTTCCTTCCTTCCTTCCTTCCTTCTTTCCTTCCTTTTCCCTTTCTTTTTTCTTTCTTCCTTTCTTTTTTGTTCATTATTTCCTTTATTCTTTCTATCTTCTGAAAAGTGTAGCACCTGTTAGTGTACAGTTAGTGTACCACCTGATGTGGTAGTGTCTGGAGCCTAGGAAGTTTGAGTATTATACATTGTCCAACAAATGCAGCTAGAGCTTGTTTGAAGGTTCTAAAAGGAGAGCACAGCTACTAAAAAAAGGGAAAGAAAAAGGGGATACCTACTTCATCAGCTCTATCAGGTGATTCAATACTGGAGATCAATGGGATAGTTTGGGGAGCCGTGGGAATCTCCAATAATATCAGGGAACTAGTTCCCTTTTATTTCAATGACTGGTGTCAGACCGGCAAACCATGAATTCAGCTCAGCTTCAAAAACCTTTACTAATTACCAATATTAAGACAAGCTCTGCTACTGCAGTCCAAGATAATGGGATTTCCCCAGACCTCTAGTTCTTGGTCAGACCTCTGACCATGCAACCAGGCCCAGGTATCCGACCAAAATGGATGTATCTCTCCCAAGTCAGTCCCTTTATATACCCAAAAGCCAGAATCATTTCTTCAGGGTGATTTGTGTTAACAAAGATCAATGAATCAATTTTTAGGTGTAGATGTTAGATGGTGTCACACCTCTGTTTCAGATCTAAACAACTGGTAATGCCAGGGCCTAGTCCATTCCTCTGATATTATCTCTTATGTCAAAGCACTGAGGAGGGGGGGAATGGGCTTGTATAAAGAAATGCATCTTAATGGATATATTCACATCATATTTCATGGACTTCATGCAATCTAGATGGTACCCACAAAGGCTTTCTTATTTATACTTTGCACCAGGGTAATTCTAAGGTGTCCTGTTCTCTGTTTACTGAAAAGGCCATGCTCACTTGCTGGGGGACAAGCAAGATCCCTCCTTTGATCTTGGCATAGTTGAGGAGTAGTCTCAACTTAGCCAGGGTGGTGATCTCCCTAGTTAATTTTAATTGCCCTACACTGGGACCAGTGGGTGTTAAAAGTAATTTTTGCCCAATCTAGATAGCATTGAAATAATAGTGGATATTATAATACTATTCCAAAGTTATTCATTCAGAGTCAAAATGACTCCTGTAACTGCCACACCCTCCATCAGTGTTTACACAAAAGAAAGCTCTCTTTACCATGAACCCTGGCTTAAATACATGCAAATAGCTTTAACTGTAAGCAAAGATCCAAAACTAGCTAGGCTGTGTCATCCAACAGGGTAGCATGTTACAACTAGACCACTTTAACATCTTGGCTATTTTTATTAGTCACATAATCATAAATTCTGTCACATTTGTTAATACAAATAATTTGACAAGATTGGAACAAACACATGTATAGATAGCATCACTTACCTTTTTATTTATTTACTGTGCTAATGAAGCAGGCAGGAGGTAGATAGGAAAGTGTCCCATATGGCAAGGAGTACTTGGGAAGTAGTAAAACCAACTAGTCTTACTGCTGTCAGGACACACCATGTGGATACAGAAACTTGCTGCCTCCTGAAATTCTTTCCTAGAGGGAAATGTAGAAACTCGGAAGGCCTGGGTAAGGGCTAAAACTGACTTTCCTTTCCTGCGAGGAGCAAGGTTCACATAGGCTTAGATTTCTGAAGATGGCAGTGTTAGTTATTTTCTTGGAATTTCTACCAGTGCTTTGTATATTTTTGATATTAAGCCTTATCAGATGGAAATTTGGTGAATAATTTTCCCACTCTAGTGGCTGTCTCTGTATCTTTTTAAAAAAATTTTTTATTATACCACCGTGAGACATACAATTACAAAGGTGTTCATAATTGGTTCTTGGTAATACAGTATTCCAGCACCCATCCCTCCACCAGTGCCCCATTTCCACCACCAATGTACCCCACCCCCTCCGCCCCCCCAGGCTGCCTCAACAGCAGGTAGCCCATGTTTCCTCTCTCTTTCTCTCTCTGTCTCTCTCTCTCTCTCTGCATCTCTGTCCCTCTTATTTTACACATTGTGGCTAGTCCTGCAGATATTTAGAGTTTATCACTTAAGTCTCTTTGTGTATATTCAACGGTGAGTTTTAATCTGCCATTACCATTTCCTACATTTAGCAAACAACTGGTATCTATTTATATCCTATTAATGAATTCAGTCATTCTATATCTGTCCTTTTCCTTCTGACTAATTTCACTCAGCATGATAGTCTCCATGTCCATCCATTTGCAGGTAAATTTCATTATTTCGGTCTATTCTGACAGATGCATAGTACTCAATAGTGTAGATGAACCACAGTTTCTTTAGCCAGTCCTCTGTTCTTTGGCATTTAGGTTGTTTCCAGATTCTAGCTATAGTGAATAGCGCAGAGATGAGTAAAGAAGTACAGATAGTATTTCTGTTATGTGTTTTTCAGTCTCTTGGTTATATTCCCAGGAATGTTATTGCTGGATCAAATGGGAGCTCAAAATCTAGTTTTGGAGGAATGCCCATATTGTTTTCCAAAAAGGGTTGGACCAGTTGGCAGTCCCACCAACAGTAAATGAGAGTCCCTTTTTCCCCCACATCCACACCAGCACTGGTTGTTCTTGCTGTTTTGGATGTGTGCCAGTCTCTGTGGTGTGAGATGGTACCTCATTGTTGTTTTGATTTGCATCTCCCTGATGATTAAAGATGAAGAGCACTCTTTCATATGCCGTTTGGCCATTCGAATTTCTTCTTTTTTGGAAGCTTATGTTCATTTCTTATTGCTTTTGGCCATTCAAATTTCTTCTTTTTTGGAAGATTCTATTCATTTCTTCTCCCCATTTTTTGATGGGGTTGGCTGCTTTTTTCTTGTGAAGGGATATCAGTGCCTGATATATCCTGGATATTAACCCCTTGTCAGATGGGTATTGGGTGAATATCCTTTCCCACTCTGTGGATTGTCTTTGTATCTTGGTCACCATTTCTTTTGAGGTGCAGAAGCTTTTCAATTTTATATAATCCCATTTGTTTATCTTTGCTTCCATTTGCTTCGTCAGTGGTGTGTCATCTTTAAAGATACTTTTAGTTTTCGATGTCGTAGAGAAATTTCTCCTATGTTTTCATCGATGTACCTTATAGATTCATGTCTGATGTTGAGATCTATAATCCATTTTGATCTGACTTTTGTGCATGGCGTTAGAAGGAGGTCTAAGTTCATTTTTACACATAGCTGCCCAGTTTTCCCAGCACCATGTGTTGAAGAGGCTTTCTTTGCTCCACTTATTTTTTTCTCTTTTATTGAAGATTAAGTGGTTGTATATTTGAGAGTGTGTTTTAGGACATTCAGTTCTATTCCATAGGTCTACGGGTCTGTCTCTATACCAATACCACACTGTCTTAATTACAACAGCTCTGTAGTAGAGCTTGAGGTTGGGGGAAAGTGATACCTCCCATCTTCTTTTTCCCAAAGATTGCTTTAGCTATTCATGGGGGGTTTATTATTCCATACAAATTTCAGGAGTGTTTGCTCAATCTCTTTGAAGAACATCATGGGTATCTTTATAGGGACTGCATTGAATCTGTATAAAGCTCTAGAGAATATTACCATTTTGATAACGTTAATCCTTCCAATCCATGAGAAGGGAATGTGTCTCCATTTCCTCAGGTCTTCTTTTATTTCCTGAAGTAACATTTTGTATTTTTTTTGTAGAGATCCTTTACATTCTTTGTCAAAATAATTGCTAGGTATTTGATTTTCTGCGGCGCAATTGTGAATGGGATAGTTTTTTAATGTCCCTTTCTTCTCTTTTTTGTTTGCATATAGGGAAGGCCATTGACTTTTGGGTATTGATTTTGTACCCTCCCACTATACTATAGGAATGTTTTATTTCTAGGAGCCTCTTGGTAGAGAGTTTCGGGTTTTCCAGGTATATCATGTCATCTGCAAATAGTGATAACTTGGCTTCTTCCCTTCCTATCTGGATGCCCTTAATTGATTCTATGGAGAGCTTTTATCATGAATGGGTGTTGAATCTTGTCAAATGCCGTCTCTGCATCTATTGATATGATCATATGGTTTTTATCTTTCTTTTTTGTTGATATGATGTATTATGTTGATTGACTTGCGGATGTTGAACCATCCTTGCATTCCTGGGATGACTCCCACTTGGTCCTGGTGTATAATCTTTTTTGATGACTCTTTGAATTCCATTTGCTAGTATTTTGTTTAAGATCGTCGCATCTGTATTCGTCAGGGAGATTGGTCTGTAGTTTTCCTTTTTTTGTGACATCTCTGTCAGCTTTGGGTATCAGGGTGATATGTGCCTCGTAAAAGCTATTTGGGAGTGTTTCTGTTTCTTCAATTTGCCGGAAGAGCTTAAAACGAATTGGGGAGTAGGTCCTCTTTAAAGATTTTGTGGAATTCACTGGTTAATCCATCTGGACCTGGGCTTTTGTGTTTGGGGAGACTTTTTGATTACAGATTCCATCTCCTCGATGGAGATAGGTTTGTTGAGGTATTCCAAATCTTCTTGTTGCAGACTTGGGAGGCTATAGGAATTCAGGAATTTGTCCATTTCTTCTAGGTTCTCTTGTTTCGGGGCATACAGGCTCTCATAGTAATGTCTGATGATCTTTTGAATTTCTGTGGTTTCTGTTGTGATGTACCCATTTTTATTTCTGATTCTATTTATTTGGGTTCTCTCTTTTCCTTTTCTTACAAGTCTTGCAAGTGGTTTGTCAATCTTGTTTATTTTTTCAAAGAACCAGCTTTTGGTTTCATTGATCTTCTGGATTGTTTTTTACATTCCATCTCTTTGATTTCTGCTCTTCACTTGATCACTTGAATCCCGTTATTCATCAATTTGCTCGAGCGGGGCGCCAGTAACATTTCCATTGGACCCTATCACGTGCCAATGTAGCCCAATGGCATCTGGTTGATTCAGGAATATGAAGAGCCTCAAACCGTTCCTTCAGGGAGCGGTCAGACAAGGAAGTCTGACCATCTTGTAGGTGGGCGGCCACGTGACCTTTTTACATCCCGTGGAATCCAGTCGGTAACGGCTCTAGTCCAGCAGTTGTCTCCAAATCGCATTACATGTCCAGCCCATCTGATTATCGAAGCCTTGGAAAACGAGACAGCATCCCTGATTCTGGAATACCGACGGAGGTCAGAACTCCGGATTCCTTCACTCACTTGAGACGTGATATTCCAAGCATAGCTCTTTCGATGCATCTCTGGGAGACCCGAATAGCATTCTCATCCTGCTTTCGTAGGGCCCAGGTCTCTGAGGCTTATGTTAATGCAGGGAGAACGGTGGAGTCAAAGAGATGTGCCCCGAGCCGGAGGTTCTTTGTCCTTTTTAGCTATTTCTTCGATGCCTTTGAAGGCATTCCATGCTGCTCTCTTCCTCTTGCGCAGCTCAGGTTTTAGGTCGTTCATCATATTGACTTCTCGACCTAGGTACACATAACTGCTGCATTCAGAGATGTTTGTTCCATTGAGAGTGAATGGGGCCTCTGGAACTAGTTCATTTTTCATGAACATAGTTTTCTTCAAATTCAGCTGTAGACCTATCTTTCCACATTCTCGGTCAAAGTCAGTCAGCATTTGTGCCATTTGACTAATGTTTGGTGTTATTAGAACGATGTCATCAGTGAAGCGGAGGTGGTGTACTTGCCGACCATCTATCTTCACTCCCATTCCTTCCCATTCTAATTGTTGCATGATGTTCTCAAGGGTAGCACTGAAGAGTTTTGGTGAAATGGTATCACCCTGTCGAACCCCTCTTTTGACATCAATGATCACTTCTTTGTAGAATGGTGAGATCCTGGTGGTGAATCCGTAATACAGCTCATGAAGGATCTTGATGTATTGTGTTTGAATGCCCTGTTTGACTAGGGATTCGATGACCTCTTCAGTCTCCACAGAATCAAAAGCTTTCTGTAAATCAATGAACGTGAGACAGAGTGGCTCTTTTACTCCCTACAAACCTCAATGAGCTTGGTTACCGTGTGGATATGGTCGATTGTGCTGAATCCTTTCCGGAAACCTGCTTGCTCGGATGGTTGTCCTTCATCTAGTGTTCTGCTAATCCTGTTCAGGATGACTCATGTAAACAGCTTGTAGATGACAGACAACAGGCAGATGGGGCGATAGTTGCCGATGTTGTGAATGTCTCCCTTCCTGAGCAGTAGAACTGTCCTGCTGGTTTTCCATTGGGAGGGCACCTTGCATTCGGACAGGTAGCGTGTGAAGAGCCGAGCTAGTGTATTGACACAGGTACACCCGGCAGAGCAGAAACCTGCTTTCCCCATTGAACCCCCTGCATTCCATGGACCACGAGAGCAACTTCCAACCTGAGTCCACCATCCCAATGGAGCCTCAGAGGAGCCCAGAGAAACCCCCACACCTTGCTTTTCAGCGATCTTCACAATCCACACTCTGCAGCTGGTAAAATCTCCCCCAGCATATTAATCCAGTCTCCAGCCCACAGATTAATCCAGTCTCCAGCCTGGCTTGTCAGAAACCCAACCTACAAGGACCCACCCTTTAGAGACCCGCCCTTCAGAGGAGAGTATTTCAAGCCCAGGAATGCTTGAGTCTAAGACACAGGTATACCCGGCAGAGCAGAAACCAGCTTTCCCCGTTGCTCAAGGCCGCCGTGGCTGCGTGATTTACCTCCAAATTACCATAAATATTCTACCCACCCCTCTGAGAGAGCCCCACAAAGTAATGATTTCTGCTCTAAGTTTGATTATTTCTTTCTTTCTGCTTGGGTTGGGCTCCTTTTTGTTGATCACTCTCTAAGATCTTAAGTTGTGAGGGTCAGACTGTTTGTGATGGCCTTTTTCTTCTTTTCTGATGAATGCTTGAAGAGCTATGGACTTGCCTCTCTCTGTATCTTGATCTTTGTTTCTTTTAAGGTGCAGAAGTGTCTTAGTTTAATGTAGTCCCCCCTTGTTTATCCTTGCTTCCAATGCTTAGTCAGTGGTATTTCACCTTTAAAGTTACCATTAGCCTCAATGTCATGCAAGGTTTTTGCCTCATTTTCTTCTATGTACCTTATTGGATTCAGTTCTGATGTTTATGTCTTTAATCCTTTTTGATCTGACTCTTGTGTATTTTTAAGATGTGGCTGGCCAGTTTTCCCAGCACCACCTGTTAAAGAGGACACCCTTAGTCCACTTCATATTTCTTCCTCCCTTAACAAAAATGGAATATTGACCTAATCTGGTTGGGGTAGCTAGGCTGTCCTGGTGAGAGACCTGTATAAGAGGCCAATATGTGAGTTAAATGGAATATGCAGGGGAATTAATTTATGGCAGCCACACAGGAAATGACACTCCTCACCATTTTTGTACTTGGGGAGAAGAGGCCATGTTTTGGCACAGGTCTCCAGGTCACAGTTCAAATGCCATTACTTGCTGCCATACTCTGAGAAACAGATGCTCCCTCTTTCCTGGGATCTTATGTGGACACCTAGGGCTGAGGGGAGGCCTTTCTGTTTGCTATCTTTCTACCTCCTAGGAAGCTTCATGATCTGCAGCAGTTCTACCTGCAGGTGTTGAGGGCCAAACCATGGCCCACGTCCTGAGGTCATAGTTCTGTTCCCATTGCTGGTTTTTCCATTTCTGAGAAATGTAAATTTCCCCCCATGTCAGATTATTTAACTGGATTCTGTTAGCCGATCAAGTTTATATTTGACCTTGATTTTTTGTACATATATGCTCATAAGTATCTTTAATAAGCAAGGGATTGTTTTGATTGATAAATCACCGGTGTTCCTGACTTCTCTGCATCAGAGGGTTATTACTATGTCAGTGCATGTAAAAACTTTATCTATAAATACCATTACAATATAAATACATAAACTATGTGTACATATTTCTATACATTGCACATATATAATTATGTCTCTATTTAGTGATACCACAAATTTGTGAATGCAAATGACTATTCACTTAGAGCAAAGTTTTGTTTTTAAAAATTGTTTTTCCAAACTGCATATAATAACACAATTTAGGGGTACAGCATTAACATGTCACATTCTCTAATTTTATAAACAAGAAGAGTAAAGAGCACATCTTATGAAATTAGAATAATAAAAGTTAATTCACTCTACTTCCCAACAAAAGAATGGATGAAACGTGCAAACCAGCATAGACTTAGATTATATATGACAGATAATTTTAGTCTTTGATATATAACTCAATATGTTTTAATATATACATAAATATATGAATGTCCATATATGGGAATTGACTAAAACTTTCAAAACTAGTACCAACATTTTTAAAAATGATTTTCTCAAAAAATAGTTTAAGAATAAATATATACAACAGTAAAAAAAATCCTAAGAACTCATTTTAAAAGTTACAAATGAAATTCAACTTTAACTTTAAAGCTGGAAGAGCTTTCTATATTACATTGTATTGGGTTCATTTTATTTGAGGCATCATGATTTAAAATATTTTATTATAAGAATTTGTTGCAGGACACCTAAAAGCCTAGGCCTCTGCATCTGCCCTGGATTGCCTACTGCAGACCACTTCATAGATAGGGGGATAGTCTGAATGTGGCGGTCTTATCTAACCATGTATTCTGTACTGGCTGGTATAAATATTCTCCCATGCTACCACAATCATCGTGGGACTAGCTAGATCTTACCAGCATATTTGCCTGGCCACGTAGGATCCCTAAGTAATTAGACCAGAGAGAAATGCTGTTTGCCTCCAAGCAAACAAGCATGGCTCCCCTGGTATACTCAAAGGCAACTAAAATACAAAACTACCATGAAGTAGAAGAGACTTGTGAAGTCTTGGAAAAATATTTAACTGGCATTAGTATTAGTCTTTGTACAGAAACATACCATCTCAGAAACCCCCTTCTCTACCCTATAAAGGCATTTCCAGGCAGATCTTGGCTCAAAACATTAGCATATAGAAGGGTGTAGGTGAGGTACATAGGTATTCAGGTGCAGGGCGGAGGCTCTGCCTGCTCTCCCTGTGCTAGGCTGAGGGCATCTTGGAGTGGGTTTTGCTCCTTGGCCATCCCCCTCCCAGACTGCCATAAATCAGAAAACCTCATGCAACAAAACCACAGTCATCTTTAAGGTCCGGACTCCACAACTGGACACAGCCGGATCTCCATGTCATGCGGGCGCAAAGTACCTGCGCGACATCTCAAAACCTGGTATACCACTGCAGATTTGAGGATTTAGTCTTTATTTGAATCACATACTGCAGTAGTAGCATTAAATAAGGTCTGCACATTTCTGAAGACTTTACCTTGGGTTAAATGAAAAGAAAACATCAGACCTGCACAGAGAAACAGGTCAAGGTAGATACCCCTTCTCCCTGGGCACAGGGCTGAAGCTGTGTGCTCACATTCTCTTCATTTTGTGCGTGAACATAGTAAATCCAAAACACTCCAGTCATGCAGGGATTGTCAGCTCTCAGGCATACAGAAAGGAATCACTGTGATAAAGGTCTGCAGGAGACCAAGTATAGAAGATGTTGGAAGACCCCATGCTACATCTAATACAACCTGTATCACTATACAAAAATAAACATCACTCTGTTTCCTACAGAGTTATTTAAACTTGAACTACACAAACCTTATGTGGATAGGTCAGGAAATGCAGAACTCAACTGGTTCTTTCTTCAGGGTCAAGTTAAGTGCAGCTATAAATATGCTCAACCTCTTCTATATATCTCAGTAAGCACGTATCAAAAATTGAAGAAAGCTGGGGCTGGAGCGATAGCCCAGTGGTAGGTTGTTTGCCTTGCACATGGCCTGCCTGTGCTGGCCTGGGTTCGATCCCTGGCATCCCATATGGTCCCCTGAGCACCGCCGTCAGGAGTAATTCCTGAGTGCAGAGCCAGGAGTAACCCCTGAGCGCCGCCAGGTGTGACTCAAAAAAGCAAAAAAAAAAAAAATTGAAGAAAGCTAACTACAATGCAGTGCTTAATTTTAAATTTAAGAAGGGTTATTAGGGATGTTTTCACTTTCTTTTAAATTTATTTTTTCACATATAAAGTTTCTACTACATATAAAGAAAAGTAATTTGTAAATATATAGATAAATTACAGTTAATTTAAAATTGCAACAGTAGCTTTATTTTCTTCTGATATCAATAACAAGTATGCATATTTATAAATATTTTTTAATTATTTATAATTAAATAGATTAAAACTTACTATTGAATATACACAAATAGACTTAAGTGATAAACTCTAAATATCTGCAGAGCTAGCCACAATGTGTAAAAGAAGAGGGAGAGAGATGCAGAGACAGAGAGAGAGGAAAGCGGGGCTACCTGCTATTGAGGCAGCCTGGGGGGTGAGCGGGAGGGGTTGGGGTACATTGGTGGTGGAAATAGGGCACTGGTGGAGGGCTGGGCGCTGGAATACTGTATTAACAAGAACCAATTATGAACATCTTTGTAATTGTATGTCTCATGGTGGTACAATAAAAAATTTTAAAAAATAAATTTATTTTTCACATATAAAGTTTCTATTGCATATAAAGAAAAGTAATTTGTAAATATATAGATAAATTACAGTTAATTTAAAATTGCAACAGTAGCTTTGTTTTCTTCTGATATCAATAACAAGTATACACATTTATAAATAATTTTTATAAATTTCTCATTTACATTTTAGAAAGTCTATATTCTAAATAATTAATATGAATAAAAAATTACTAATTTCATACATATATAATTTTATATTAAAGAACTATATATGTGTTTATTTTTTGGGAATTGATAAAGATACACAATGTCATAAAAAATACTATTTTAAAACTTTCCTGAAATACAGTGAAGCTTAATTTTATTCAAGATCCTTGAATTTTCATTTTTAAAATGATTAAAATCATAATTTAATTTGTTTTTAGAATAGTTATACATTCTGATAGGATTGAAATATAAATACCATGTCCCATGCATACATTCTCTACCAGGTTTTGTTATAACTGATACTACATTGCAAATAATCTAACAGAACATTTGGTGAGTCTGTATTGAAACAGTATTCATAATCAGGGTTCATTCTTGATGTTGTAAAGTCTAAGGTTCGATCATTGCATGATGATGTAAAATGTTACCATGTTACATACAAGGTAAGTCCATGATCTGACTATAACCTCAGACCTCCATCAACCACTGATTTAATTTAGTTTCACCATATATTTCCTTTTCCACAATTCCATATAAAGTAATAATGCAAACACTTTTCAGGCTTACTTCTTTCACTTAGTAACACACATTTATGATTCTCCCTTTTATTTCATATGGTTATAGCTCTTTATAGACATATGACATATGTCTTATAGCTCATATAGACATATGAGCCAGAACTTGCTTATACATTCACCTACTGGAAGACATATTGCTTCCAAGTTGAGCAACTGTGAAAAAAATTATTGGTCTAAACATTTATGGACCTGTTTATGTGTAGCCACAACTATGCAACATGGGTGTAAATGGTTAGTATTATTTATGGATTATATTGTAAGACTATATTTAACTCTGTAAGAGAGACATAATATGGCCAACAACGTGTCAGAATTGTTTTGCATTCCTACCAGCAATGATTAAGAATTTCTGTTGCTGAACATACTCCAGTATTTCTTCAGTTTCTGATTCTTTGCTCATTCTAACAGGCATGTCTGCATTTCCCCAATGACACCTGACATAAGACATCTTGTTTTATATGCCTATTTGTGCCCTGTATATCTTCTTTGCTGAGTTATTTGTTAAGGTCTTTGACACCTTTTCTTTTCCTTTGGTTAGGTTTTAAGAGTTCTGTGTTTGTATTTGGTAACAGTCTTCTATAAAAAACTATTATTGTAAATACTTGCTTATAATTGTGACTTGCCTTTTTGTTCCCTAGAGTAGTTTCACAAAAAATACATTAAATTGTAGTAAGTAAAGATTATTATTTTTATGGATTGTACCATATATACAAAATTGTTATAAAATAAAGATATAGGGCTTCTTTTATGTCCTAGGATCTCAATAGGTGTTATATATTATCTGTTGGTTTGTGATCCATTTGGATGTAAGTTTTATGGAGAATGTAAGGTTTGTTTCTAAATTATTTTATTTGTCCTGTGAATGTCTAACAATCTTAATTACATTTGTCAGAAGTATTACCTTTGTGGAGTTCTGAGGAGCTCTGGAGTCCGGATGATGAAAATCATTGCCAGCAAGGTGTGGGGGGTTTCTCTGGGTTCTTCTGGTAGCAGCTCTGCCTGGTGTATCTGCATCTCCACAGCTTGTCAGAGCTCCACCCAAGAGACTAAGCCAATCCCAAGCCCGGCTTGTCAGAGACCTGCGGTACAGAGACCCACCTACAGAGGAGAGTATTTCAAGCCCAGGAATACTTGAATCACAGGTGCAGATACAAAAGGCAGAGTAGCTAACAGCTGTCCTGTTGCAAGATTTATCCGATCCGCCGATCTTCCGTTATCTCTATTTGCTAGAGCGGGCCCGTTATCTCCTTGTCCTGTCTCATCCAGTAGAGCAAGGCATCGGTTGCTACAGGAACATAAGGCCTCACCTTATTTGGTCTGGGTGCTAAAATAGTGTTACGGCTTTGCTGTCAATCACACGAGGCTGCTGGCTTGCCGTCGGGGAGGCATATCTTTAAACACCTCCAAATAAAGCATTTATTGATGACCGCGTGCGCGCGTGTGGCGTCGGCTGGGTGGAGTTCGGGGGGGAGTCGTGTGGATGGCGGCGCCCTGGGTGCGTGGGGGGTCGTCGGCTGTGAGGGTCTCTGGGTGGTGGGCCGGCTGCCCACATGCCTCCCGACTCCTCTGAGCGGCTGGGCCGGGAGAGCAGGAACCGCTCTGCCCCGTCTAGAGTTCTGGCCAGCTCCTGGGCTGGTTGAGGAAGAAATGGCTGCGGGTGGGTGTCGATCCGGGCTGTGGGTGTCGGCTCCTTGCTGCGTCCTCGCCTCCTAGAAAGCTTTTGCAAGCTCCAGGTGGCAGTGGAGTTAGGGCGAGTGAGCCTTAGGTTTCTGACTGTGCAGTTGGTGTGGGGCCTGTGTTCCCTTCGGGCTCAAGATTTATATTCATCTCTAAATTACCAAGAATATGCTACCCACCCCTCTCAGAGAGCCCGGTAAACTATTGAGAGTATACCACCTGCATGGCAGAGCCTGCCAAGCTGTCGGATGTATATTCGATATGCCAAAACCAGTAAAAACAATGTTTTCCCCTGACCCTGAAAGAGTACTAAAACCGGCAGCACTATGAAGGATGAGCAAGAGAGGCTGATAAAATCTCAGGGCCAAAGTAGGCTGCCCAAACAAAGGACTATAAGGACTATCTATACTTTCAGTGCACACACGCTGATATCAGAAGCATATATGAAGGAACTGATGGGACAAGGGCAAAAGATGGTATGGCATCATTGGTCTGACTGAGATGAGGAGGCGTCAAAGCGCATCACTCTGTTTTTGACACCAGAGAAGAACGGCTCCTCAGAACATGCAACGAAAGAGGCGTTGGTGGTGCACTGTCCTTGTCAATGCAAACAGGTTTGCATTGTTCTTGACAATACAAACCTGGCTCTGATAATTGATTCATTTGAAGGCCTAACAAACTGAATTGGGAGATTACACTTAGGGAGATGTGGCCCACAGCCGGCAGTTTCTATCTTCATTATCAATGCACCAACATTCACATACAAGGAAGAAGAAATTGAGAAATTCTACATGGAACTGAAGGAGTTCTATAAAGAAGATCACACCTACAAGATTATAGTCGATGATTTTAATGCCAAGGTAGGACTGAGATGATTGGCAGAACTCCACATCAGTACTCATGGGATAGAATGGAACAAGCAGGGTGAGAGACTAACTGAGGTCATCAGGTCATCATGTTCACCAAGACCATTCACGGGAACTCACAGTTCCAGAAGCCTGAATTGAAATGTTGACATAAGAATCTCCTGGTGGACAGGTCCACAATGAAATTGACCGCATCATATTCAATCGGCAGTTTTGCCTGACTAATATCGCTGTTGTCCCAAAGTTCCAAGCAGGACCGTGCCACCATATCCTTCATGCAAAATTCTACTTCTCACAATGGGGAGAATAGGCTGCAAAGTTTAAGAAGAGAACTCCAGAATGACCACCAACTGGGAACTCTTTGGCACCATTGCGGCAACATGGGAAGATGCCATCATTAACGACATCCATGAAGAATATAATCAACAGGTTCCACACCTCCGTGATTGTGTGAAAAACACTAAAAGCCACAAAAGGACACTAGTCTTCAAAAACCTCGAGCTTATTCGCCAAAGTGGCAAGGCGCAAGTCTCAGGCAACCATATGCTTATATCCAAGCTTGCAAAGTAGTGCAGATAAGCGATAAAGGAAGACCTCAAAGAGAGAAGAGCAGAAATACTGGCCGAGGTAGCAGAAGCTGGGAAAAGCATTCGCAATGCCTGCCTGTCCTTTGCCAAGTATAAGACCAAGATGACTGCCCTCCGACATCCTAGTGGATCTATCACATCTTCCAGAAAGGCAATACAGAAGATTATCCATGACTTCTACTCATATCTCTTTGATAGTCACGTCCACCTGCCCACATACCAAATTCCGCAGGATAGATATGTCATTCCCAAAGTTCTCCCTTCTAAAATATGACATGCCATTTCATTGGTAAGGCGTTAACAGCGCCAGGCCTAGACAAAGTCAGACCCAAACAACTGAAGAACAGCAGTCAGTACTCATCAATACACTTGCTCTGCTCTTCACATGCTTCCAGCCTGAATGCAAGGAGCCCTCCCAAAGGAAAATCAGCAGAACAATTGTACTGTTCAAGAAGGGAGACATCCACGACCTTGGCAACTATCGCAAATCTGCCTGTTGTCTGTCATCTACATGCTGTTTACTTGAGTCATCCTGAACAGGATTGGCAGAACAATAGATGAAGGACAACCATGCAAGCAAGCTGGCTTCAGAGAAGGATTCAGCACACTTCGACCATATCCACATGGTAACCAAGCTCATTGAGGTTTATAGGGAGTTCAAGATACCTCTCTGTCTCACGTTCATTGATTTAAAGAAAGCCTTTGATTCTGTGGAGACTGAAGTGGTCATCAAACCTCCTACCCAAATATCCTTTGAAGGGTGGATCTCTGCAGGGTGGGTCCTTGTAGGCTGGGTTTCTGACAAGCCAGGCTGGAGACTGGATTAATTTTCAGGCTGGAGACCGGATTAATCTGCTGGGTGGAGATCTTACCAGCTGTAGAATGTGGATTGTGAAGATCACTGCCAGCAAGGTGTGGGGGGTTTCTCTGGGCTCCTCCGAGGCTCCATCGGGATGGTGGGCTCGGGTCAGAAGTTGCTCTCGTGGTGCATGGAATGCTGGGGGTTCAACGGGGAAAGCTGGTTTCTGCTCTGCCGGGTGTACCTGTGTCTTAGGCTCAAGCATTCCTGGGCTTGAAATACTCTCCTCTGAAGGACCGGATCTCTGCGGGGTGGGTCCTTGTAGGCTGGGTTTCTAATAATTGAAAAAGACAAATAAAAGACATGAGGACATGAAAAAAATATTCCCTACTCATAGATTTGGAGTATTAACATTGTCAAAATGGCAATAATCCCCAAAGCATTATACAGATTCAATGCGGTACCTGCAAGGATACCCATATTTTTCAAAGAAATAGACCAAACACTCATGAAATTCATCTGGAAAAGTAAGCTCTCACAAATAGCTAAAGAAATCCTTGGGGAAAAGAAGATCCTTGGGAAAAATTCTTGGGGGAAAAAGAAGGCATCACTCTCCCCTACTTAAAACTGTGCTATAAAGTGGTAGTAATCAAAACATCATGGTATTGGAATAAAGACCGACCCACAGATCAATGGAGCAGAGTTGAATTTCCTGACAGAGGTCATAAAATATATGACCACCTAATCTTTGATTAAGGAGCAAGAATTATAAAATAGAGCTACAATGCCTCTTCAACAAATGGTGCTGAGAAAACTGCACAGCTACACACACACACACACACACACACACAAATGAACTCAAACCTCTTTCTAACACCAGACACAAAAAGTCAGATGAAAACATATTAAAGATCTCAATATCACTCCTGACTCCATAAAATACATAGAGGAAAATGTAGGCAGAACCCTCCATGACATTGAAACTAAAAGAATCTTCAAGAATGAAACACCACTGACCAAGCAAGTAGAAGCAAGTTGGGACTACATTACACTAAGAAATTCCTCCACCTCTAAAGAAATTATGACCAAGATACAAAGACAGCCCACAGATTGCAACAAAATATTTACCCAGTCCCCATCTGATAAGAGGCTAATATCCAAGAATCATAAAGTACTAGTAGAACCTTACAAGAAAATAAATCAATCCTATCAAAAAGTGAGGATAAAGGGCCGGAGTGATAGTCCAGTGGGTAGGGTGTTTGCCTTGCACACGGTCGGCCCATGCTGGCCACGTTCGATCCCGGCATCCCATATGGTCCCCCAGCACTGCCGGGAATAATTCCTGAGTGCAGAGCCAGAAGTAACCCCTGAGAATTGCCAGATGTGACCCAAAAAGCAAAAAAAAAAAAAAAGGTGGGGATAAGAAATGAGCGGGCACTTCCTCAAAGAAGAAATACAAATGGCCAAGACACACATGAAAAAATGCTCTATATCACGAATCATCAGAGAGATGCAAATAAAAACAACAACAAATATTTTTCTTATCAATTTCCATAGTACACCTCACCAAGTGCTAAGACATAGAATAGCTATCTAGGGGTCTCTTTAAACTACCAATTTGTTACTACTTTCTTTTTTGTTTGAAGTTTTAATTATATTGTCTTCCTTTGAGTTAATGCCCCTTTTCTCCTTTTTCTGACTTGCTGCTATTTTCTTACTTTTTCAATTTCTGATTCACCTTTACCTAATATTGTTTTTCTCTCTCCCTGGTAAATAGCTATTGTTCAATTTCAAACCATTATTTTTTCCTATCTGCATTCATTTAGCAATTAATGTTTGTATTAGTTTCCTGATACAATTTTTATTCTGTTAGATTTCTTCCAACCAGCATTCTAAATACTTTTATTGTACTTGCCTTTTATTTTCATTTGATAATAACATTTTAGTCTCAGTTCCCTTATAATGAATACAAAGTCAAATTGGTGTGAAATTTGGAAAACGTTCTGTACATTGAAAATTTAATATACTAACTCTGGACACTTAAAAGCTGTGTGTAATAATTTCTGTTTTTACCCTCGAGGTGTTGCAGGTGTGTCTGCGGTGCCTAGCTGCATTGGCAGGCGATAGACATTAGACAGGTTGTCCACATCTAGGGCTCTGCCCCGTGGGCCCAGGATGGTTGATGATCTGACATGGAAAAAGACTGTGGCCCCTGGGGTGAACCCAGAGCTACGGCAGAGCCTGGCAAGCTACCCATGGTGTATTCTATATACCAGAACCAGTAACAATTATAGACCTCATTCCCAACGAATGGAGACGTTACTGGCACCTGCTGGAGCAAATCGATAAACAATGGGAAGACAAGTGATACAAGTGATACAAGTAATAATTTCTATAATGTTATATGCTAAATTAATGTATGTGTTGCCTTTTATTTCTACTCATCAATTGTGCAATGATAATCTGCTATGTAGACAATGAACTGGAGGTGGAAGGCTATTGAGTATGCTGTTACTCATTATAAAAAGTAGATCATGGGGCTGGGGGGCATGGCAAGGGGGAAATGGGGGGATATTGGTTGGTAGTGGGAAATGTACACTGGTGGAGGGATGGGTATTGAAACATTGTATGACTGAAACCCAAATAGTGAACAGCCTTGAAACTGTATCTCACAGTGATTGAATCACTTATATCACTTGTCTTCCCGTTGTTCATCGATTTGCTCCAGAGACCACCAGTAACATCTCCACACATCCTGCCACATGCTAGTGTAGCCCAAGGGCAGTGATTGAATAAAAAATTAAAATTAAAAATGTTGGTCTTGCTTTTTTCAGTTGTAGAATTGAGTGAAAAACTAGGAACAACATTGCTTAAATAATGTTATTACAGCTGAAAAAAAATAGCAGGGCAGAACTGAAGAAAACACAATCTATTGAATTTTAACTCAGCTTGTCTTTCACTAAAATATAGTCTTTCAAATGAGAAAGTGGATGAGATTCAGCATGTATTTTTACACCCTTACACTTTCAGGTATATCAGGTTGGAAATTAATTAGAAAAATCAAGCTTTTAGAGAAAAATTCAAACAGTGATCCCTAGGCAGAGTCAGGGAGAAAGCCCTGAGCACTGTGGGTGTGGCATAAAAAAAAAGAAAAGAATTCAAAGGAACCTATTCTCAAAAGAAAATAAACAACTATTGGTCAAACCAGACTTGAACCTAATGTAAGACTGAAAACTACTTAGACTTATAATGACATTTAATTATGGAAAACTACTCAATAGTTTCAATAGGATATAAAGAATGCTAATAATACAAGAATATTTATTTTAAATACCAAAAGATATTAGTAAGAATATATATTTTAAAAATAAATATGGTTTATAACTTAAAAATAGGATATCTAAAATGTTTAATCCTTTAAATTCAAACGACTCTTGATAAAAAATAATTAGTAAAAGGCCCAATTATTACTCTTTCCTCACCCATATTTTATTCCTTTTAGATATTTTACTACTTCCAAATAGGGCTCTCTTTTTCTTCCCTTTATATCTGAAATACTAATACCAAAGAACTTGTCAAGCAGGGGAAGCAATTAGACATCCAGGTCCAATAAAATCAAGAGCTCTAAACAAAACAAGCCCAAGACAGACACATTACACCCAGTTAAAAAAAAACATGATTTAAAATGGTACAATTTTTTAAATTATTTTATTTTTACACTTACAAAAGATATACAATTAAAAAGTTCATATTTGGGTTTTGGTCAAACAGTGTTCCAGCACCCATCCCGCCACCAGTGCCCATCTCCCACCACCAACGTCCCCCGTTCCCTCCCCCTCCCCAGCCCTGCTCCATGGCAGGTTATTTATTTCTTTCCATTTCTCTCTCTTTCTCTTTTCCTTCCCCTCCAGACTATGGATTACAGAACATACATTAAAGGGTTGTCATGTGTATCTTTTTGCCTCTATTCAATGCTCAGTTCTAGGTTGGCATTAGTACCCTCAACAATTGTTAGCACACTGTTCCATTTTCTGTCCCACCTAGACTCTGAATCCCACACGTTTGTGATAATTTGCACCTTTGACAGGACCTCCTGATATATGTTTCACTTGACCTTGGATATTGGTATCATAATATGTACCTAAATATTTATGTTATGCAGATAAATGCAGTCATTCTGTATCTGTCTCTCTACTTCTGGGTAATTTCGCTCAACATAATCTTCTCCATGTCCATCCATTTGTAGGCAAATTTTATAACTTCATTTTTCCTAACAGCTGCATAGTATTCCATTGTGTAGATGTACCAAAGCTTTTTTATCCAGTCATCAATTTTCGGGCACTCTGGTTGCTTCCAGATTCTGGCTATTGTGAATAATGCTGCTATGAACATAAAAGTAGGGATGGTGTTTCCGCTGCGTATTTTTGGCTTCCCAGAGTAGATTCCCAGGATTGGTATCGCTGGGTCAAATGGGAGTTCAATTTCTAGTCTTTGGAGGAAAGTCCATATTGTTTTCCAGAAAGGCTGTACCAGCCGGCATTCCCACCAACAATGGATGAGTGTCCCCTTTTCCCCACACCCACGCCAGCACTTGTTGTTCTTGTTCTTTTGAATATGTGCCAGTCTCTGTGGTGTAAAGTGGTATCTCATTGTTGTTTTGATTTGCATCTCTCTGATGATTAGTGATGATGAGCATTTTTTCATATGTTTTTTTGCCATTCGAATTTCTTCCTTGCTGAAGTTTCTGTTCATTTCTTCTCCCCATTTTTTGATGGGGTTGTTTGTTTTCTTCTTGTAAAGTTCTACCAGTGCCTGATATATCCTGGATATTAACCCCTTATCAGATGGGTATTGGGTGAATATTCTTTCCCATTCTGTGGACTGCTTTTGTATCTTAGTCACTGTTTCTTTTGAGGTGCAGAAGCTTTTTAGTTTCATGTAGTCCCATATGTTTATCTTTTCTTCTAGTTGCTTTGTTAGTGATGTTTCATCTTTGAAGATGCCTTTAGCTTCAATGTCATGGAGGGTTTTTCCTATATTTTCTTCAATGTACTTTATGGATTCAAGTCTGATATTGAGATCTTTAATCCACTTTGATCTGATTTTTGTGCATGGTGTTAGACACAGGTCCAAATTCATTCTTTTTACATGTCGCTGCCCAGTTTTCCCAACACCACTTATTGAAGAGGCTTTCCTTACTCCATTTTAGACTTGTTGCACCTTTATCAAAGATTAAATGATCATGTGTTTGAGGTTGGGTGTCAGGATACTCAATTCTATTCCATAGGTCCACGGGTCTGTTTTTATTCCAATACCATGCTGTTTTAATTACTACTGCCTTGTAGTACAAGTTGATTCCTAGGTATTTGATTTTCTGTGGCACAATTGTGAATGGAATTGTTTCCTTAATATCCCTTTCTTCTCTTTTGTTATTTGTATATAGGAAAGCCACCGACTTTTGCGTGTTGATTTTGTATCCTGCCACTCTACTATATGTGTCTATTGTTTCTAGGAGTTTTTTGGTAGAGAGTTTAGGGTTCTCTAGGTATAATATCATGTCATCTGCAAATAATGATAGCTTGACTTCTTCCTTGCCTATCTGGATGCCCTTGATGTCCTTTTCTTCTCTGATTGCTATGGCAAGTACTTCCAGTACTATATTGAATAAAAGAGGTGAGAGTGGGCAACCTTGTCTTGTCCCTGATCTCAGGGGAAGGCTTTCAACTTTTCCCCATTGAGAATGATGCTCGCTGTGGGCTTTTGGTAGATGGCTGTAAGTATCTTGAGGAAAGTCCCTTCAATTCCCATAAAATGGTACAATTAAAAGATAAAGAGAAAATCAGGAAATTAGCAAGATAAAAATAGTCACATGTAAAGGAACCCCCATAAGACTACCGGCAAGTGTCTCAGAAGAATCACTTAAAGTGAGTGAATGATATGCACAAAGTATATATCATTTAATTTGTGAAATGAAAACCCTTTTTTATTCTCTTGGCGAGCTTGTTTAGAGTGTGTCAATTCCTTTATTGCTTGCTGAGCACAGTTATTCCTATTTCAAATATAAGTAATAACTTACGTAAAAGAAAAAATTTTGGTTGAAAAAGTTTTCATTTCATAGTTTGTGTATATCATTCACTCACTTTAAGTGATTCTTCTAAGAAACTTGCTGGTAGTCTTATGGGGGCTCCTTTACATGTGACTATTTTTCCTTGCTAATTTTCTGATTTTCTCTTTATCATTTAATTGTACCACTTTTAATGTTTTCTACTGTATGTGTTTTGGGTTTCCTTTGTTTAGAGTTCTTGATTTTACTGAACCAGGATATCTAACTGCTTCCCCTGCTTGGACAAGTTCTTTGGTATTAGTATTACAAATAGAAATAATTCTCCATTATTTCTCTCATTCTCCTGAAATGCCAGTGATGATACTCTTTTTTTTTTTGTTTGTTTGTTTTTTGTGCTTTGGGTCATACCGGCGATGCTCAGGGCTTACTCCTGGCTCTTCTCTCAGGAATTACTACTGGCGGGGCTCAGGGGACCATATGGGATGTCGAGGATCAAACACCCTACCCTCTGTGCTATTGCTCTGGCCCCCAAAATCGTTTTAACCAATGACAAGAATTGTTCTCTTCAGGGGCTGGAGCAATAGCACACTGTGTAGGGTGCTTGCCTTGCACATGGCCCATCCAGTTTCTATCCCCAGCATTCCATATAGTTCCCTAAGCACTGCCAGAAGTAATTCATGAATACAGAGCCAGGAGTAACCCCTGAGCATCGTTGGGTGTGATCCAAAAAAAAAATATTGTTCTCTTCATGATGCTGTTTAGTATTTTTAATTTTTATCCTTTTTTTAGGGGGGACAGGGGTGGAGGATGTATGGCATCCATTTTACCTCACCAATTACTTAAATATGTCACTGATTTAATTTTAATTATTTAATTCATTACCATAAGTTATTTGTGTCCTATTTTATTTTTAATTCAATCAATGTATTATTTAGCTTTCTTGTTTCTACTTGAAACTCAAATTATCTCTCATAGTTGGTTGAAGTTCTGTTTCACTGATCACCTCACTTCAGTGAGGATCATTAAGAATGTTGCTTTGAAGCCTTCTTTAGGCAGCTAACAGGGATCTATTGAATGTGGAGTTTTTGTAGGCAATTGTCTTATTTTATCAGCACAGGTGAATTCCTCTATCAAGTTATTTTGTTTTGTATTCCACAAGAGTTTGAGAGGCCAGAAGCCTATGTTCAAGTGACTTGTGGTAGCAACTGGGGAATTTGGTGCCTGATCTGACTCATGAACCAGGTCTTACTGGCTAGTGATCAGGGGCTCAAGTTAGTGTGTAGGGATTCCTATACTGGTTGGTTACCAAGGATTAAAAGTTCATACACATACTCAGTAGTCACTACACTGTTTGTATCACATAGACCTGAGCACTGGATGTGGAACCAATGCCTGAGTGAATTTAGAGGAAGCTGAAGTCTCAGTCTCAACTGCTGATAATAAACCACGCACTCATGCTCAAGTGGGTCAGTTGAAAGCACAACATACAGTAGGGTCCCTTTATCTACTGGTTGTGATTTGAGAAATATGTACCCTGTCTATAGAGATCAGCTTTCTTGCTAGCAATCAGATAATTGTTAGAAATATGACTTGAGGGGGAAGAGCGATAACCCAGCGGGTAGGGCGTTTGCCTTGCATGGGGTTCGATTCCCGGCATCCCCTATGGTCCCCCGAGCACCGCCAGGAGTGATTCCTGAGTGCAGAGCCAGGAGAAACCCCTGAGCATTGCTGGGTGTGACCCAAAAAAAGCAAAAACAAAAAAAAGAAATATGACTTGTTTTCAGAGTAAGTAAGCATTCTTGATTATTTGTCTCAGTCCTCAGCTAACTCACATATTTGCTGAGATCAGAGGAACTCTCCTCATGGATTTATACTCAGAGTGTATGAGCATAAATGGAGACTGAGATCTAATATTGCATCCACCAGAATAAGCAAGGTTGTGAGTAGTCAAAAGTCGGAACCTATCAGCAACTCTGACCCTGTTTAAATTCCATATTTTATTGCCTCTCATTCAGAAGTTGTCACCATAGTGTTGTAGGATTATGGTGTTAAATGTGAACATAATCCCTGGCCCAGTTTAAAAGTTTCATAGTGAACAATCTCTTCCTAATTTAAATGTGTTGCCTCGTGTGGATTTTCTTTCTTGGAGATGTTATCAGGGTACTTAATTGCTGTTCTTTCTCTTTTCTTGTTTTTGAAGGGCCACACCCAGTGTAATCAGTGCAAAGGGAAAGCTGCTGGTGTTGCTCAGGGCACTGTGGGCTGCCAGAAATGAAATCTGTATGTAAAGTCATACACACCAGTCTGAGCTATCTCTCTGGTCCTGGGAGCTTTTCATGTCTCCTGTAAGAAAGCTTTCCAGCTTTGTTGGGTTTCAGGTTCATATTTTGTCAAGATCAACCCACATTTGGGATCAATTTCCTGTAACCACAGGAGGAGGTAAACTCAAGTTCTCCTTATTTAGCCATCTTGTCCTGTCATTTGGAACACAAAGACTTTAATATATGAGACTTTTAATTTTGGTTTTAAAATATGAGAAAAAAGACATCATAACCATTTAAAATAGAAAAAAAATCTGTAATTATCAAGCTAACAAATAACTTATTGTGCTATATATTATTTATATAGCATTAGATTACAATTAAAATAATGTAAATGTTACATATGGCATAATAATTTTTTCTGGATATGAATGATATATGATTAGGTTCATTTCATCTTTATACCAAGTCATAAGGAAACTGCATTTTTCAGAATAGGAAGTGTTTTATTGGTTTCTAACATGTACACTTACAATATTACCACACCACTCTTACCACCAAAGAGACATCTACATTTTATTTACTTTTAAAAAACTGACAAATAAAGAGGTGGGCATAGTAATTTTCCCAAGATTGCACGACCAGCAAGTGACAGGGTGGCATTTGTAGCAATGCAGCCTGATGGCATGATTCATACTTTAATAATTGCTCTTTTCTCTTTCTCAGTTCTCTGTGCTTTCTCTCATTTACTCCACCCACACTATCCTCCTACTTATTAATTATGTTATTCACTCTAGTTTTCTTATTTATTATTACCGTCTTCATTTAGAACAAATAATATTACTGTCAAAAAATCCTTTAATTTTCCACCAAATTATTTCTATAATTTTATATTACAGAGTCGCAATACTACACAAGAAAACTATTAATAGCCTTATTGATTTTGAAGTATGGAGAAAGTTTAAATACTCTATAATACTCTAATACCCCAAATTTTTCTTATCTGTGAAGTATTCATTTTTGGGTGGTTTTGCATATCATACCAGCTTCCTTCTTCACTATATGTTTACATATATGTATAGTATATATAATACTATACTTTCAGAAAACATGAATACATATATTCATAATATACTACATATAATATACATTTTATACTGATAAAATGTATAAATTATAGAAATATAATTTTAAAAAATTTAACTAAAAACATGAGTAAAAATTCATGCTATGCTAGAAGTCTTATAAATATAAATCACTGCTTAAACTTTATGTTCAACAGTATAAACAAATGAAAATTTCTTCAACAACTTTTGTCCTGTTCACAAATTTTAACTGCTACATTAAATTAGTAACAGAGTATTAGAATTCACTGCCTTTTACAAATATGAGCGCCATTTTATTTTTATATAACAAACTTATAATGCCAACCCTATCAAAAACCCATTTTGAATCCCTACAATCCATATGCAGAAAACTATAAACTAATTCTTAGATTTTATGGATTACACTTTACAAACCTATGCCAAGGCTTTATCGATGGGGATGAAAAATGTATGTTCTACAGATCCTAATATATGAGTCTCTATAAACTTTCCAAGAGATTTTCATTTCCTCAGGAGGAGGACTGCAGCAACCAGCTGTTCATGTTTACCTTTTGTTTGGTGGTAGAGCAGTATACTCCTGAAAAGTTTATCAAAAGATATTGTGTCTGTAACACCTAAAGTAAAGAATTTCTTCCGAGGGCCAAAGATATGGAACAAGGGTTAAAGCTTTTGCCTTGTATGCAGTTGACCCCAGTTTGATCCCTGACAATACGTATGGTCCTCTGAGCATCTGCTGAGTACTGTTGTGTGTGGCCCTCAAATTCCAATAATTTGGTTTTACCCCTTTAAGAAAACAGCAATTGGTCCTTTCAATAACAAAACCCTATTTGCACATTAACTTCAAAATTCTTCTTGAATACTCTTGGCAATATTTTAAAATATTTCTGTAGCCAAAGTACTATGTCTCTGGAACCAAGCACTGTTTTCTTAATGCATCCCAGTTCTACTGGTTCAAGGTGATGTCTTGTTTTGATTTGTATTTCCCTGTTGATAGATTATGAAAATCAATTTTTCATATATCTATCTTCACGTATTCTTTAATGAAGAATTTGTTAGTATTTTCTCCCCATTTTTGATGAGATGGTTTGACATTTTTATTGCTAATTTTTATGTGTTTTGTTTGTCATGGAGACTAAATTCATCAATTGATAAACCAATAGCAGATAGAAGCATCACTAAAAATAAAATTGAAGAAAAATATCATGAATAACATAAATATAAAGATTTTTTAAATATTAATTAATGTGATCCAACAGTACATTAAAAGGGTCATATATAATGATTAGGTAGGATTTATCCTTGGGGCTTATGGGTGGTTTTAGGAGGGTTTAATATATGCAAGTCATAAACCTAACATACTATTTAAATATAAAAATAATAAAATCATATTATTATATTAATAAATGCCGAGAAAGCACATGAAATTATCCAATATCAAGTCGTGAGGAAAAAAAACTCTCAAGTGATTCAGAGTTCCTTAAAATAATGTTATCTACCACAAGTACTTAAACATACTCAAGTGGTAAAAACTGAGAATTACCTTTAAGATTAGGTACAAGATGGTGCTTCCCCTTACACCATTATTATTCAATATAGCCTTAGAAGTCTTTTTCTCATCAAATCATTCCAGCAATGGTTATTTTTACTGGATTTTTGTATGTGTACCAGGATCCAAATTGGAAAAGAAGTGAAATCATCAATATTTGAAGATCACATGACACTATATTTAGAAAACTCTAAGGACTCTATAGAAACAAACACAAAACTCCCAGAATAAATTCACTTGTATAATCAATGCACAAAATTCATGTCATTTTTATATTCAAACAATGAAGTAGAAGAGGGAGAGCTTTTTTAAGTATTTCATTAGTAAACACACCTCAAAAACTCAGGTAACTGGAAAGAAATGAAGGAGATTTTAACTGGTATTTGGCTAATAGAACTATTAAATTTCCTACTTTTAACTATTAAAATTATATTACAAATGTGTATTGTTTTAATAACACTGGGGAAAAACTTTTTACAGGAAAGAAAATATAAATATCTAAACTTAAAATTCATCTCTAAATTCTGTAAAAAATTTCTGAGTGAAATTGTGTTTCTACCAGAAATGAAGGAAATAACAGCTCCTCCACTGAAATGTGAAATGTGACCTCAAATGAAAGTCTTCTACCAAGTAGAAGAAGAAGGAAAATTCTCAAGTAGTTTCCTGGCCTCCAGTTCACTGTAGGGAGAGGAAACATTTGTAGAAGTCAGAGATTATGAGCAAAGATTCACTTCACATTGAAATCTGATCATTTCAATTGCACATGAATGTGTACATATATATACATACATATATATATATATATACATATATATATATATGATCAACTACAGGTAATGAACAACTTGGCAAAAATATTGTAAACAAGTGTTATCTCAAGATACCATTTTTAATTGCTTCATCTTTTAGTTAATTCATTCTTATTCCAAAGTAAAGTGTCTGAAGTAATAGCACTGGATGCAGTTTTAATAGCCCTGAACTCAGTAAACTTTAGGTTGACCACAATGGCCTGAACGGGAGTCAGTACTTTCCTCTGTGCAAAGAGTTATGCCAGCATCTCAATAGTTTCTATTAGTTTCCTGGGCCTACTACTACAAATTACACCAAACTCAAGTTGCTTAAAGTAGCAAAATATACTCTTACAGTCCTGGAGGTCAGTCATCAACACTGGATTTTAACAGATCTGAAAACCAAAGTTATCAACAGAGTTATGTTGCTTGTGGAAGCTGTACCAAAGAATTTACTATCTAGCTTCTAAGTGACACCTCAGTCCTTGATTTTAGGCCTTTCTTCCAATTTCAAATCCAGTAAAGGTCAAAACTTTCTCCTGGTGCATGAGTCTGGTGCTCAGTCTCCTGCCTTACTCTTTCACTTACAAGATTCCTTATGATTAAATTGGACATGATTTCCCTATCTCAATATTCTTAGCTTAATTATATCTGGAAACTATTTTGACCAAATAACCAAACATATTCTTATATTCCAATAGGAGGTAACTAATGTATATAGGGTCCAAAACAATATAATTGGGCAGTTCATAAAAGACATGGGTGTAAAATGTTTGATGAAGTGATCCATTTTTCGTATATGGTACCCTGTCTTCTTTTCCTATTCTGATTGTCTTCCTCTCCTTTTAAATCTCATCCTATGCACTTCTATGGAAATACACATATATACATATATAAATAAATATTTAATTTTCTTTATCTTTTGTTTGAGGATTTAAGTTCTTTTTGTTTATGGCAACTTTCCTCCTCTAATACTATTTTCTACCTTCTCCCTTTCAGTATTTGATTTAGCATCTTTGGACTTAAAAAAAACTAATCCTGTTTGACAGTTATTTTTTTGCCTGTTATTCCCTCATGATGCCTATTTATATCTCTCTCTATATTCTCATATCATCCACATGTTCACTACTCACTTTCATACTGTCACCTCTTCAAATGCATCATTTATGAGCCATTTTCTTGAGTGTTGTGACTTATGTTTCCTCTAGAGGAGAAGTTTTTCTCTTGAAATAATAAATACATTGACACTTCACACTTCTGCAAAGCTCAGGATCCCTGCTTGCTCTATTTGAAGGGAATGCTGCATAGTGAAGATTTTTATTCTAGAGTTTTTTCATGTTTGAAGAACTATTAATGAAAAATGAATCTCATCACTTTGGCTCTACCAATTACACCAAAGTAGAAGTTGTCATGTATTTAGTACCAATGCCAGTGAGAGTACTTACAAAATTGTACAGAATGTAACTATTATTAATGCTAAATCAAATTTTTGAGATTCCAATGATATGTAGTGAAACCAGGTGTAGAAAATTACTGATTATGGTATTTATTTAGAATGTCAGTACAATTTGTTTGATATTGGGAAAAAATGATTTTGAGTCAAGAGTTTTCCTGATGAAGCCTGTTCTCTATTTCATTTTCTTTAATTTAATATGGTTTGCAAGGATAAAAAAGAATATTCTATATTCCATTTTATTGACCGTTAATGCTAATAACTGAATAAGATTAAAATTAGCATATTCTCTAGGGAAATGTTTATATAGCTACTAATGCATTTTTATAATATCAACAATATATGAGTGCAAATAATATTAAACCCAGACAAATGTTAACTGTTGAACAATTGGGTAAATAACTTTGAAAATAGGTAACATACTGAATTTTCAATTTTATTTATTTATTTATTTATTTATTTTGCTTTTTTGGGTCACACCCGGCTATGCTCCTGGCTCTACACTCAGGATTTACTTCCAGTGGCGCTCAGGGGTTGCCGGGAATCGAGCACGGGTCGGCCACATGCAAGGTAAATGTCCTACCCATTGTGCTGTCACTCCAGCTCCATTTTCCAATTATTATCAATATTTTTAGTAAAGAAATAGTATACAAAAAGTAATTTCTTTTGCAACTTTCATTTGCCATTTAATGCTTAGACAATATTCTGCCTCAATAGAATACTATATTTAACTCTAATAAGGCAAATTTTCTAGGAAAAGACAGTTATTATTAATCCTACGAGTAGCAAACAGGCATTCAATATAGTCAAAATTAAATATAAGAATTTTGTAAGCTATAAATAAATATAATTATAATAAAAATGTTTGCTCAGAATTCAGCAACTCACTGACATTCATTTGCAAGATTCTAAATTAAATTGCAATGATTGGAACAAAAATGATCTTCGTAATATGGTTTTAGAAATATGCTATCTAAAATTAAACCTGAGGGGCGGAGCGATAGCACAGCGGGTAAGGTGTTTGCCTTGCACAAGGCAAACTTGGGTTCAATACCTTGGCATCACATTTGGTCACCCAAGCACTGCCAGGAGTAAATCCTGAGTGCAGAGCCAGGAGTAACTCCTGAGAATTGCCGGGTATGACCAAAAAAGCAAAAAAAAAAATTAAGTTAAATTAAACCTGATATTTTAAATATAATTTTCATTGATTGAAGTTTTTTTTTATTTGGACAAGGAAAAACAAGGCAGTATTCGGCAATACAAATATATTTACAATATGCTCTTTAGAATATATTTAAATTAAAATTATAAATATTGTCACAAACAACACAATTTTAGGTTGAGATTTATTGTATGGTTGTCCTCCATCTAAAGTTATGCCAAAACTGTTCAGGAAGACTCAGTGAACAGCTATAGATGAAAAACAACAGGAAGATGGGGTGATAGTTGCCAAAGTCACGGATGTCTCCCTTCTTGAACAGTAGAACTGTCCAGCTGGTTTTCCATTGGGAGGGCACCTTGCATTCAGACAGGTAGCCAGTGTATTGATGAGTACTGAAAGCAGGTTCTTCAGGTGCTCGGGTCTGACTTTGTCTGGGCCTGGTGCTGTTCCCTTCTCTACAGACGAAATGGCATGTCCGATTTCAGAAGGGAGAATGTTGGGAAAGACATATCGATCCCATGGAATTTGGTATTGGGCAGGTGGGAGTGGCAATCAAAGAGATCTGAATAGAAGTCATGGATAACCTTCTCCATTGCCTTTCTGGAAGATGTGATAGATCCATCAGGGCATCGGAGGGCAGTCATCTTGGTCTTATAGCTGGCGAAGGACAGGCAGGCATTACGAATGCTTTTCCCAGCTTCTGCTGCATCTTCCAGTATTTCTGCTCTTCTCTCTTTGAGGTCTACCTTTATCGCTTCTCTGCACTGCTTTGCAAGCTTGGATGTTAGCATATGGTTGCCTCAGGCTCACGCCTTGCCACGTTGGCGAATGAGCTCAAAGTTTTTGAAGACAGGCTTCCTTTTGTGGCTTTTTCTCTCTTGGCATTCTTCGCACAATCATGGAGGTGCTGAACCAGTCAGTTATATTCTTCATCGATGTCATCAATGATGGTATCTTCCCATGTTGCCGCAATGGTACCAAAGAGTTCCCAGTTGGTGGTCATTCTGGGAGTTCTCTTCTTAAACTTTGCATCCTTTTCTCCCATTGCAGAAGTAGAATTTTGCATGAAGGAGATGGTGGTCCTATCCTGTTTGGAATTTTGGGACGACAGCAACAGTGGTCAGCCAAAACCATGGATTGAAGATGATGTGGTCAATTTCATTGTGGAATTGTCCACCAGGGGATTCCCATGTCCAACGTTTC
This sequence comes from Cryptotis parvus, assembly GCA_021461705.1. NCBI lineage: Eukaryota > Metazoa > Chordata > Mammalia > Eulipotyphla > Soricidae > Cryptotis > Cryptotis parvus. The sequence goes on along the minus strand of JAJIBD010024549.1, from coordinate 35,348 downwards.
AATTCAGCCTTCTGGAACTGTGAGTTCCCATGAATGTTCTTGGTGGACATGATGAAATCAGATAGTCTCTCACCCTGTTCATTCCATTCTAGGCCATGGGTCCCCATTAGGAGTCTTCGGCCGATCTTCTCAGTCCTATCTTGGCAATAAAATCACCGACTATGATCTTGTAGAAGGTGTGATCTTTTTTATAGAACTTCTCCAGTTCTATGTAGAATTTCTGAATTTCTTCTTCCTTATATGTGGATGTTGGTGCGTAGAAACGATAGAAACTGCTGGCAGAAGGCCACATCTCTTCAAGTGTAATCATCTATAGGGTTTGTTATGCATTCAAATGAATCAATGTTTTAGGCTATGTTCGTGTTGAGAAGAACATAAACGCCACCAAAGCCTCTATCATCGCATAGTTTCTGGCATTATCTAATGTTTGGCAGAACATTAGATGAAGAACAACCATGAAGCAAGCTGGTTTCGAAAAGGATTCAGCATAATCGACCATATGCACATGGTAACCAAGCTCATTGAGGTTTGTAGGGAGTTCAAGATGCACTCTGTCTCATGTACATTGATTTAAAGAAAGCCTGCTTTGATTCTGTAGAGAGTGAACTGGTCATCGAAGCCCTAGCTAAACAGGGCGTTCAAACCCAATATATCAAGATCCTTCTTGAGCTGTACTACGGATTCGCCACCAGGATCTCACCATTCTACAAAGAAGTGATCATCGATGTCAAAAGAGGGGTTCAGCACGGTGATACCATCTCATCAAAACTCTTCAGCGCCACCTTCGGGGAACATCATGAGACAATCAGAATGGGAAGGAATGAGAGTGAAGATAGACAGTCGGCAACTACACCACCTCTGCTTCACTGATGACATGATTCTAATAACACCAAACATTAGCCAAGCGGCACAAATGCTGGCTGACTTTGACTGAGAATGTGGAAAGGTAGGTCTACAGCTGAATCTCAACAAAACTGTGTTCATGAAAAATGAACTATTTCCAGAGGCCCCATTCACTCTCAACGGAACAAACATCCCTGAATGCAGCAGTTATGTGTACCTAGGACGAGAAGTCAACATGATGAATGACCTAAAACCTGGAGCTGTGCAGGAGGAAAAGAGCGGCATGGAATGCCTTCAAAAGCATAGAAGAATTAGCTAAAAAGTCAAAGAACCTCCGGCTCTGGGCACATCTCTTCAAGTCCATCATTCTCTCTGCATTAACATACGCCTCAGAGATCTTGGCCCTTGAGAGCAGGTTGAAAATGCTATTCGGGTCTCCCAAAGAGGAATCAAAAGAGCTATGCCTGGAATATCATGCCTCATTCAAGTGAAAGAAGGAATCTGGAGCTCTGACCTCCTTCTCTGTTCCAGAGTCAGGGGCGCTGTCTCGTTTGCCAAGGCATCGAAAATCATATGGCCTGGACATGTAATGCAATTTGTAGATGACCGCTGGACTAGAACCTTTACTGCTTGGATCCCACGGGATGTCAAAAAATCACGTTGCCACCCACCTACAAGATGGTCAGACTTCTTCGTCAAGACCCTGAAGGAATCGTTTGAGGTTCTTAGTCTTCCTGAAGCAAACAGATGCCATTGGGCTACACTGGCACGTGATAGGGTCATATGGAAATGTTACTGGCGCCTACCCTCATAAATTGATGAATAATGGAATGTCAAATGATCATGTGATCAAGTGATTTATTGTATACAACTTGATCACCTAACATTCCATTATTCATCAACTTGCTTGAGAAGGCAGAGTAACATTTCCATTTGACCCTATCACGTGCTAGTGTAGCCCAATGGTATCTGCTTGCTTCAGGACTATGAAGAGCTTCAAACTGTTCCTTCAGGGTCTTGACGAAGAAATTTGACCATCTTGTAGGTAGGCAGCCACGAGATCTTTTGACATCCCGTGGGATCCACTCGGTAATGGCTCTAGTACAGCAGTCATCTCCAAATCTCATTACATGTCCAGCCCATCTGATTTTATGCCTTGGCAAATGAGGCAGCATTCCTGACTCTGGATCATCTGCAGAGGTCGGAACTCAGGATTCCTTCTCTCACTTGAGTGAGGCATGATATTCCAAGCATAGCTCTTTCGATTCCTCTTTGGGAGACCCAAAAGCGTTCTCATTTTGCGTTCATAGGGCCCAGGCTCTGAGGCTTATTTTAATGCAGGGAGAACCGTGTAGACAAAGAAATGTGCCAAGATCTGGAGGTTCTTTGTCCTTTAGCTATTTCTTTGATGCTCTTGAAGGCATTCTATGCCTCTCTCTTCCTCCTGAGCAACTTAGATTTTAGATTGTTCATCATGTTGAGTTATCGACCTAGGTACACATAACTGCTGTATTTAGAGAAGTTTGTTCCACTTAGAGTGAATGGGTCCTCTGGAAGTAGTTCATTTTTCTTTTTTTTTAACCTTGCAATCTTTTCATGTTTTTTTAAACATTTTATAATACCACCGTGAGATATACAATTACAACGTTGTTCACGTTTGGAGGTTTTGGTCACACAGTGTTCCAGCACCCGCCCTCCACCAGTGCCCATCTCCCAACACCCATGTCCCCAATTCTCTCCTCCCTCCCATGGCCTGCCTAAATGGTAGGTTCTTTATTTCCTCTCTCTCTCCCCTATCTCTTCCTTCTCCTACACATTGTGGGTTGCACTACATATACTTAGAAGCCATCGTTTGCATTTTTGCCTGTGTTTAATGCTCAGTTCTATGTTGGTATCAAACGTTTTGACATTTATTCACACATGTTCCCTTCTCTATCTTACCTAACCTCTGACTCCCACACGCTTGTGGTAATTTCCACTTTTGGTAAGATCACCTGGTATATTTATGTCATGCAAATAAATGCAGTCATTCTATGTCTCTCTCTTTCCTTCTGACTAATTTCACTCAACATGATTCTTTCCATGTCCATCCATTTACAGGCAAATTTCATAACTTCATTTTTTCCTAACAGCTGCATAGTATTCCATTGTGTAGATGTACCACAGTTTCTTTATCCAGTCATCAGTTTTCGGGCAGATCTACATTCTGCCAACACTCAAAAACAACTATTCAAAAGAGCAAGAACAACAAGTGCTGGCGTGGATGTGGGGAAAAGGGGACACTCATCCGTTGTTGGTGGGAATGCCGGCTGATACATCCTTTCTGGAAAACAATATGGACTTTCCTCCAAAGACTAGAAATTGAACTCCCATTTGACCCAGCCATACCACTCCTGGGAATCTACTCTGGGAAACCAAAAATACGGAGGCGGAAGCACCATCCCTACTTTTATGTTCATAGCAGCATTATTCACAATAGCCAGAATCTGGAAGCAACCAGAGTGCCCGAAAATCGATGTCTGGATAAAGAAGCTTTGGTACATCTACACAATGGAATACTATGCAGCTGTTAGGAAAAATGAAGTCATAAAATTTGCCTATAAATGGATGGACATGGAGAAGATTATGTTGAGTGAAATTTGCCAGAAGGAGAGAGACAGATACAGAATGACTGCATTTATTTGCATGGCATAAATATATATATATATACATATTATGATACCAATATCCAAGGTCAAGTGAAACATATATCAGGAGGTCTTGTCAAAAGTGGAAATTATCACAAACGTGTGGGAGTCAGAGATTAGGTAAGACAGAAAATGGAACAGTTGTTAATAATTGTCGAGGGTACTAATGCCAACCTAGAACTGAGCATTAAATAGAGGCAAAAGGATACACATGCCAACCTCTTAATGTATGTTCTGTAATCCATAGTCTGGAAGGGAAGGAAAAGAGAAAGAGAGAGAAAGGGAAAGAAATAAAGAACCTGCCATGGAGGGGGCTGGGGGGAGGGGGAGGTAACTGGGGACGTTGGTGGTGGGAGATGGGCACTGGTGGAGGGACGGGTGCTAGAACACTGCATGACCAAAACCCAAATATGAACTTTTTAATTGTATATCTTTTTATTTGTATATCTCACGGTGGTATAATAAAATACTTAAAAAAGAATTATATAGTTATACAATTATATAATCATTACATTAGTACTGTAGAAATTAGAAATTAATTTTAAATTTCTGATTTAAAATTAATGTATGGTGATTTGGATTTTATGCATCTAAATCCTGATGGAATCTAAAGCAATAAACCTTGCTTCACAGAAAAAAAACAACTATGTTCATGCAAAATGATCTAGAAACTTTGAAAATGAAGAAACTAGTTCATTTTTCATGAACATAGTTTTTTTGAGTTTTGGCAGAATGTAGATCTAAGGATATGCAAAAGAAGGTCTGATGGATACTGCCTGTTAACAGATACAAGGGGTCTTCTGGCAGACTGTCTCCCATTAGAGACAGTATATAGAATTCCCTAGTGAGACTGTTAATCAAGCTGCAGTTACACAGACAAGGCTATCCTAGGTCATTTCTTTGCACATTTCCTTGTTGGCTATAACTAGCCCAAGATGGAGTCTAATGGATGATGCTTAAAGTTAGGCATCAAACAGGTTTTTCTTGTTCTTCTGTCTGACATGTCCTTGCCATAATGGGCTAGTCCATAAGGCTGCATTAGAAACTGTAATGTGTTCTTTTGTTCATCTTATCTTACCTAGAATAGCACCCCCTGCAGGTTTTGGTTCCTGGTTGTCTCCTTCCTATTATTCTAAGTCCTACGCAATGAATGTGGACTGTCTTTGTACTGTAAACCATGAAAACTTTAATCTGGATTGCCCTTTGGGATGAGGGTATAAGAGAGTTGGGGTCCTTGTGGAGGTGGTCAGTCAGCTCAAGTCAGTTAGTTCAAGTCAGTCAGCTCAAGTAGGTCAGCTCAAGTCAGTCAGCTCAAGTCAATCAGCTCAAGTCAGTCAGCTAAGGTCAGTCAGTTCAAGTCAGTCAGCTCAGGTCAATTGCTCTGTTCAGTTAGCTGCGGTCAGTCAGCTGCCAAGATGAGAGCTGCTGCCCCTCTGGCTAGTATTACTGTATCACTGTATCACTGTCTTCCTGTTCATCATCTATTGGCTCAAGCGGGCACCAGTAACATCTCCATATGTCCTGTCTCATGCTAGTAGAGCCCAAGGGCATCTGCTTGCTTCAGGAACATAAAGAGCCTCAAACCATTCCATCAGGTCATGGGAATGAGGTCTAAAATTGTTACTGGCATTTGGCATATCAAACATGGCACGGGTAGCTTGCCAGGCTCTGCCGTGCGGGTAGCATAATCTTATAGTCATCTCTAAATCCAGCATTTATTGATGAACCGTGCATTCACTTGCAGCACGAGCCGGGCTGTGATAGACTGGTCTGCTGGGTGGAGTTCTGATGAGAGGGAAGTCCAGATGTGGAAAATGGAGGCCCTCATGGAGTGGGGGGTCGTCTGGCTTGTTGCAAGTCTCTGCTGGGAAGGTGGACCAGGGCTAGAACCCACCATCCCTCCTGGGCGCCTTCTGAGCTGCTGGGCACAGGGAGAGCCAGTAGCAGCTCTGCCCCATGTCTATGAGTCTCTGGATCAGCATACCTGAGCCGAATTTAAAAAAAGACTGCTGCAGGGTGGATCTTGATGAGCTGGGCTGTGATAGGCTGGTCTTCTGGGTGGAGTTCTGATGAGAGGGAAGTCCGGATGTGGAAAATGGAGGCCCTCATGGAGTAGGGGGTTGTCTGGCTTGTTGCAAGGCTCTGCTGGGGAGGTAGGCCAGGGCTAGAACCCGCCATCCCTCCTGGGTGCCTCTTAGGTGGCTGGGCACAGAGAGAGCCAGTCGCAGTTCTGCCCCCATGTCTGTGAGTCTCCTGCTAGTGATCATTAGAAATAGTAATGGATATATGTCCTGTTCCTGGAGATCATCTCTGTGCCTCCGACCCGACAGACATTCCTGATTCAGTTGAGATTCAGCTGTAGACCTATCTTTCCACATTCTTGGTCTAAGTCAGTCAGCGTTTGTGCTGCTTGGCTCATGTTTGGTGTTAATAGAATGATATCATCAGCGAAGCAGAGGTGGTGTAGTCACCAACGATCTAACTTCCCTCCCATTCCTTCCCATTCTAATTGACGACACTGACAAGATTATAGTTGGTGAATTTAATGCCAAGATAGGACTGAGAAGATCAGCCGAAGAACTCCACATCTGGACCCATTGCTTAGAATGGAGCGAACAGGGTGAGAGACTATCTGAATTCATCATGTCTACCAAGACCATTCATGGGAACTCACAGTTCCAAAAGGCTGAATCAAAACATTGGACATGGGAATCTCCTGGTGAACTGGTCCACAATAAAATAGACCACATCATTTTCAATTGACTGTTTTGCCTGACCTATGTCACCCCTCATCCCAAAATACCAAGCAAACAGGATCGGACCACCGTCTCCTTCATGCAAAATTCTAATTCACCCAATGGGGAGAAAAGGCTGCAAAGTTTAAGAAGAGAACTCCCAGAACGACCACCAACTGGGAACTCTTTGGCACCATTGCAGCAATATCAGAAGATGCCATCATTGATGACATCGAAGAAGAATACAACTGACTCGTTCAGCACCTCCATGATTGTGCAAAGAATGCTGAGAAAAAAACAAAGAAAGACCCAAAAGGATGATTATCTTCCAAAACTCTCAAGCTCATTCGCCAATGAGGCGGGAGCCTCAGGCGAGGTGCAAGCCTCAGACAACCAAGCTTGCAAAGCAGTGCAGAGAAGACATAAAGTAAGACTCAAAGAGAGAACAGAAATACTGGAAGATGAGCAGAAGCGGGAAAAGTATTTGCAACGCCCACCTGTCCTTCGCCAACTATAAGACCAAGATTACTGCCCTCCAACATCCTGATGGATCTATCACTTCCTCCAGAAAGGCAATGGAGAAGTTTACCCATGACTTCTACTCAGATCTCTTTGCTAGCCACGTTCACCTGCCCGCATACCAAATTTCGCAGGATGGATATATCGTTCCCAACATTCTACCTTATGAAATCCAACATGCCATTTCTTTGGTTAAAGAAGCGAACAGCACCAGGCCCAGACAAAATCAGACCCAAACACCTGAAGAATCTGCCATCAGTTCTCATCAATACACTGGCTTGGCTCTTCCCACGCTACTTGTCTGAATGCAAGGTGCCCTCCCAATGGAAAACCAGCAGGACAGTTCTACTGTTGAAGAAGGGAGATATCCATGACATTGGCAACTATCGCCCCCCATCTGCCTGTTTTCCGACATCTACAAGCTGTTCACTTGTGTCATCCTGAACAGGATTGGCAGAACATTAGATGGACAACCATGCGAGCAAGCTGGCTTCCGAAAAGCATTCAATACAATCGACCATATCCACAAGGTAACCAAGCTCATTGAGGTTTGTAGGGAGTCCAAGATGTTGCTCTTTCTCACGTTCATTGATTTAAAGAAAGCCTTTGATTCTGTGGAGACTGAAGCGGTCATTGAAGCCCTAGCCAAACAGGGTGTTCAAACCCAATACATCCAGATCCTTTGTGAGCTCTCTATGGCTTCACCACCATAATCTCACCATTCTACAAGGAAGTGATCATTGGTGTCAAAAGAGGGGTATGACAGGGTGGTACCATTTCACCAAATCTCCTCAGCGCCACCCTCGAGAACATCAATTGTATACAACATCAAAATATAAGTTATAGAGGCCTGTTAGGAGGAACTAGAAAAATGTGTAGAAAGTTAAGATACCATAACCTCAAAGGACAGGTGAGAAGAATGATCTGTTTCTCTCATGAGGGTAAGATTTATGGGAAGAAATGATGTAGGAAAAAGCCCAATATTTTAATATTATGGATACGTACCAAGTATAAGATTTTGATGACCTGTGTGCAATTCTGCATCGTTTGACCAATGGATTTAGAATGATTCTTTCAAACAATAAGGTTTAGCTGCTTTGGAGTTATATGGCAGTGACCTTGCCAACACTATACAAGCTAGAATACTTAATCATAGCTAGACAATAGACCCAGGCCCTCAAAGAAATGATGGTATCACTGTATCACTGTCTTCCCGTTCAACATCGATTTGCTCGAGCGGGCACCAGTAACTGTCTCATGCTAGTAGAGCCCAAGGGCATCTACTTGCTCCAGGAACATAAAGAACCTCAATCCATTTTTTTTTCTGAGTACTTGACTTTATTGAAGATACAAGCAATGCTTCTGGCCGTCTTTGGTTTAGAACAGGTGCCTGAGGGATGGGATTCAAGGGAGCCAGGTGTGCCCTGAGCAAGGGTCTCCCTGGCACACGAGGGGACAGACATGCCCACACCTCTATGCTCCAGGAGGTCCATCCTCCTCAAAGCAGACACTGTCTAAGGTGGTGCAACACTTAGTTTACAACTAGGAATCGGAGGTGAACCTGACCGAATTCTCAGGATTCTCTCAGGGCCTTTGCTCCTTCCCTGAAGGGGGCCAAGCTACGCCCTGGGGACAGGGAGTTCACATCCAGCAAGGCTGAAAGGGGAAGGACAGAGCAGGGAAGGCCTGGCCCTCTCAGGGACCACAGCACACCTCAGTGTCTCATGGAGAAATCCTGCGGCAGAACCATGAAAGCCTTGAGAGCCCTTAGTGTGGGGCCCCCAGAGGGCCACTAGTGCCAGTAGTCATGGCCTTTGTGGGGCGCCTGCTCTCCGACACCGCTGCTCCTCGCCAAGCCAGGGCCACCCATCGTCCTGGCTCCGCCTCCTCTTGGGCGGAGTCTCAGCATCAGCACAGGCCCGTGAGTGCCAGGTGAGGGCAGCTCAGGCTGTGGATGCCTCCGGGTGCCCGGTGGGCCTCCTGCCGTCCCGCCTGCGGTCACAGATGGTGCAGCTTGCTTCGCTCGGTCAGCAGGGTCATGGCCATGGCGTAGAGGAGGTACCCCAGCACAAGGATCAGGGTGCAGGGCAGGGGCCCAACACAGAACAGAGAGGCCACGAAGAAGGTCAGTAGCAGAGACAAGAGAGTGCGGTAGCTGCCCAGGAAGCGCAGACTCAGCCTGGGGCCCCGGACACGGCCGTCACTCCCCGCCCGGCCCACAGGGCTTAGTAGGTGCTTGTCGGCCAGCCCGGCTCCATCAGGTGGTAGCGGCAGAAGCTGCCAAGGAAGTCTGCTCGTGCGCACAGAGCTGCCATCTGGCCTGCAAACCTGCGGTTGATGGCAGAGGACAGGCGGAAGAGCATACTCACCAGCCCTGCGATCCCGTAGCTGCGGATGGGCTGCAGTTCCGAGTCCCCCTGGTATTCAATGTCAAACCGGCGCAGCCCGTTGATGATCTGGTAGCGGCCCAGGGGTGTGAGGATGAGGCCGTGCTCGCCCACGATGCAGTCCGGAGCTGCTTCTTTCCATTCTCATCCTGAGCTGTTCCCAGGGCGAGGGTGAGCTGGGCCAGCTGGGCCTCACTGAGTTGGAACATCTGGCAGAGGTACTCCAGGGCCTTCTTCAGGTACTCGTCCGTCTTGCGGATGCTGTCCTGCCCCATCTCGTCCAGGTCGTTGGTAGGACAGGAGCCGTTGGAGTCGGGGAGCAGAAGCCCAGCCAGGCCAGAAAGGAGTGGCTGCTGGTGCACTCCCCGCATTGGTCAGAGATGGACTTGGCCATCTGCTTGGCCCGCGTGATAAGCTGAGCCAGGCGTAAGACCAGGGTCCAGACCTCGGGCCCGAACATTGGGGTATACTTGCAGTCCTGGCCCTCCAGGCTGTAGGCGTGGTTCTTCACCTTGAAGGAGGTGTCAGTGACAGCTGGGGGCCATGATGAGAGGAAGCTCCGGTGAATGTAGGTGACGTGAAGAGCCGGTGCTGGCGGTGGGGGATGAAATAGGCACAGTCTGAAGTTCGGACATGGAGTGCCCCAGAGAGTGGCTTTTGAGTGATGAGGCTCAAAGCGAAGAAGAACATGTAATACTCAAGCGGATTGAGGGACAGGTGCTAGAACCCACCATTGGTGGGTCAGGGCTAGAACCCACCATTCCTCCCGGGCGCCTCGTGAGCGGCTGGTCACAGGGAGAGCCAGTAGCAGCTTTGCCCCCATGTCTGCTAGTCTGTCCTTTTATCTTTTTGTATGTGAATTTACCTTTTTGTTGGGTAACCAACCACATAATTTCATTTTTCACCTTGTGTCTCAAACTATTTTTCTGCAAATTTTCTTAAATTTAACTTATCTGTCATCATGTTTCCTCTCCCTTCCCCAAGAAGACTAAGGCTTAACCTAACTGGAGAATGTGTATATTGCAGTTCTTTACTCTTCCTCTTCAAGCTTTGATGGAGACAAATAGTAAATTATTTGAATTGTTAATTACCACATACTGTGTAACAGCAATTTTAAAAGTTGAGAGCTATGTAATTTCCTCTTTGAACATTATTCTGCTATATGTTTAAAATAAAAGACCTCCTCAAATATGTAAAAATTTAACAGATTAATATTTTTTAGAAATAAATTTTCATTCTGACTAATTTAATCAACTTAATTGATTTAATTTCATTAAAGAGGCAGTCTAAAGACATCCAAATAAATGTATTGACTTAAGGGTTTTATAAATTAAAGGATAATTGTTAACTGGCATAAAATTGAGTAATTGGTTAATTTGTGGAAATTAACTGTTGAGGTTAATGAATTGTGAAGCTGTATTAGAGTTGTCTTGGCCACCACAAATGAATTCTTCTTGTATCTATTAAAACTTAGGAAGAAAACAATTACAATACTCCCATTCTATTCAGGAAACCAAAGATTGCTTTTCTTTCTTACCTCACCTAATTTGTATGTTTAAAGAAACTATTATAGAGAGCATGTAGTACATTGATGGATCAATATTCTACTAAGACTGGTATTTTTCAGCAATTTTTCTAGATGATTTATAATGTGCCAAAATCACTAATGGAAACCTTAGCTCTTTGTCAGACCCCTACTTTTTCTAATTATCTATGTTTTAATTACATAGAGCTCTTGTAGAAGTGAAGAGTGAAGTATAGATTATAAAATATAAATACAAAAATTAATGAATACATTTAAACGATTATACATATCTCACAAAATGCTAAAAATTTTCAAATTTTAAAAATATGAATGTTAAAATAGTTATAATGTATGAAGACTGTCAGTTGAAAGTTAAAATTGTTTTGTTTGGGGGCCACAGTCCTACTCAGAGCTTTTACGCCTGATCACTTATGACAGGGATCAGGGACCAAAATGTTGGGGATTGGGTTCAATATCCTTTGGAAAAATATATCCTATTCTTTCATTTATCAATGTCTTTTAATTTAAGATTTATAATCATGTCTGGGTTCTTGTGGGCCACATGTGAGATAATCATACCAACTACAACAGGTCTCCAGACAAGGCAAAGAAGAAAGCAGGTGGAAAGATCATAAGGTGGATAATAGGGTACTCCTTCCTTCTATATCAGGACTTATTGTTTGTGGGATTTGGGGTCATATCCAGAAATACTCAGGGTCACTCCTAGCTATGCATTCAGCAATTACTCTTTGCAGGACCGTATTGAATGTATACAGTGGGTCACAATACCCACTGTACTATCACTGCTTATATAACATTATGAGTTCTTGCCCCTTAGTTGTTTCTGCTATATGGCTACAGTCTAGAGGAGATCATCTTTAATTAAACAACCAATCTTGTTTCAATAAAGCATATAAGATAATTGTGCTACAATATAATGCCATGTGTCTTTATGTAAATAGTGTCTGGATGATGACAATTATATCTCATATGCAAGTTTGGGTGTATAATGCCATTCTTCGGAGGTGTGTACACTTCCTGTTTCTGCTCCTTCCCTGCTCATTTCCTTTATAATAATAGACAATACAAATCTTAATGGTGATAATGGCAATAACAATATGATTCTCTAAACATCTTCAAACAGTAGAGCTTATGTAGCAAATTTCAAAAGATTAGCCCACAGTGAGCATCACTGAAAGGCTTCCCCAAGATTGGGAACAAGACAAGGTTGCCCACTCCCACCACTTCTATTCAATATAGTACTGGAAGTACTTGCCATAGCAATCAGAGAAGAGAAGGACATTAAGGGCATCCAGATAGGAAAGGAACAAGTCAAGTTTTCACTATTTGCAAATGACATGATATTATACTTAGAGAACCCTAACCTCTCTACCTAAAAGCTCCTAGAAACAATAAATTTCTACAGTAGAGTGGCAGGGTACAAAATGAATACCCAAAAGTCAATGGCTTTCCTATATGCAAATAATGGAAGAGAAGAAAAGGATATTAAAGAAATGATCCCATTCACTATTGTGCCACAGAAAATCAAATACCTAGGAATCACTTTGACTAAGAATGTAAAGGATCTCTGCAAAGAACACTACACAAAATTGCTTCAAGAAATAAAAGAGGACCTGAGGAAATGGAGACACATTCCCTGCTCATGGATTGGAAGAATTAACATGATCAAAATGGTAATAATCCCTAGAGTTTTATACAGATTTAATGTGGTTCCGATAAGGATACCCATGACATTCTTCAAAGAAATAGACCAAACACTCCTGAAATTTGTATGGAATAATAAACCCCCACAAATTGCTAAAGCAATCCTTGGGAAAAAGATGGGAGGTATCACTTTCCCCCAACTTCAAACTCTGCTACAAAGCTGTCGTAATTAAAACAGCATGGTATTAGTATAAAGACAGATCTCTAGACTTATTAAATAGAACTGAATATTCTGAAACACACTCTCAAATACACGATCACTTAATCTTTAGTAAAGACACAAAAAATATTAAGTGGAGCAAAGAAAGCCTCTTCAACAAATGGTGCTAGAAAAATTGGACAGCTATGTGTAAAAAATGAAATTAGACCTCCCTTTAACACCATGCACAAAAAGTCAGATCAAAATAGATTAAAGATCTCAACATCAGACATAAATCTATAAGGTACATTGAATAAAATATAGGAAAAACCACTGTTCTACTAATTGTGGGAAATGGTAAGTCAGACTAGAACTCAGTATTGAATATACACAAAGAGAATTGCATGATAAACCCTAAATGTCTGTAGGGCAAGCCACAATATGTAAGAGGAGAGAGAGAGACAGAGACAGAGAGAAAGAGAGGGAAAAAGAAAATGGGCCTGCTATAGAAGCAGGCTGGGGTTGGGTTGGAGGGAATGTGGGGACATTTGTGGTGGGAATGGGGCACTGGTGGAGGACTGGGTACTGGAATACCGTATGACTGAGAACCCAATTATAAACATCTTGTAATTGTATATCTCACGGTAGTATAGTAAAATAAATAAATAAATTTCTCTGTTAAAAAAGCATAAATAAAAAAGTAAAAAGTTTCTTAATAGATTGCAAGTTAGTTACGTAACCATTAAACTTGTAAATCAGAATTTGTCTCAACAAGGTTAAATAATTTCTGCAAAAGTATATTGCCAGAAAGTGACAAGACCTTGTAGTATTTACCACAATATTCAAATTAAAATGCAAATGTTACTGCCTTCAAATTGTCTTGGTTTTATTTTCATTTCTATCAGTACTTCCTAGTTTTCTAATCAATAAATCATCACTTATACTAACCAATACACAGCGCGGGGCCTCTGGTTTCTCCATTTATGTAATATAATTATAATTAGAGAGTTACTAAATCTATCTTCTTTCAGAATTACAAAATATTTTGGGGATTAAACTTCCAGTGCTTTATAGTAAAAAAATTCAGGAGAAAGAATTGTACTTTAAACACAAAAAAATCTGATAACTTTATTTCTTTTTTAACTCAACAATCACTGATGTGATTTCAGAACCAAACATTTTTTTTTCATTAGTACCTCCACCAACTTCTTTTCCTTTCTATTTATCTTATGCTTTTCTTGAATCTTGAGGGGAAAGTTAGAGAAACATCAGAATGCAGCCAAATGACACACCGTCTTTTTCACTGGATAATCATCAACAATTAAAACTCTTTCAATAGCAATGTGGTGTAGTGTGGTAATATATCTTAAGAAACAAAATTATGAAACTAAAACATACACTTCTATGCTGTTTTTCCTTGATAAAAATATCATTAAAGTCTATTAAGAAGTCCCACTTACCACTCCAGTTTTTTAAAAAATTTGATCGTTTTTTCTTCCTATTATCTCACAAATACCATTAGTTCAACTTCTGCTTCTGCCCTCTCAATAATCTACAAGGTGATCAGCAAGTTTGTGGTAGCCACTGTACTCTTCTCTCTGTGGGTTGTAGAGTTAGCATATATTTGACTTAATTTAAAAATGAAAAATCTTGTTATTATAGTGTCTATACCAATTTTATTCATATGAACATTGTTTTGTTGAGATTCACCTGTAGACCTATATTTCCACAATCATGGTCCAAGTCAGCCAGCATTTGTGCCGCTTGGCTAATGTTTGGTGTTGTTAGAACGATGTCATCAGCGAAGCGGAGGTGGTGTAGTTGCCGACCATCTATCTTCACTCCCATTCCTTCCCATTCTAATTGTCACATGCTGTTCTCGAGGGTGGCGCTGAAGAGTTTCGGTGAAATAGTATCACCTTGCCGAACCCCTCTTTTGACATCAATATCACTTCCTTGTAGAATGGTGAAATCCTGGTGGTGAATCCATAATACAGCTCACGAAAGAGCTTGACGTATTGGGTTTGTAATCCCTGTTCGGCTAGGGCTTTGATGACCACTTCAGTCTCAACAGAATATTTGAAGTAACTTAAGGATATTTGTATAGAGTCTTGAACATTATAATAAGTAACACATTTTAATAAATTTGTTGAGACCCTCTGCTCTCTCATTCTTCAGGTAAGGTCATCTTTCTGGTTTATAACACTAAGGCATTTTCACAGAGGCACATTCCACTCAATCTGGACAACTGCAGCATCCACATCTCTCCAGGCCAAAAATTTCTTCCCCAAACCTAGGTTTACTTAGCTGGAAATATCTGTGAAAGCTGCCACACCCCCGGGTTTTCAACACTCATCACACACATTTCAAACTTTTGCTCTGAATGCAAAGGGTATCACTATAGATCTTCACTAATAAACACCCCAATCTTCAGCCTATCCTCATCTCACCTCCCTTTAAATTCCTCAGAAGTTTGTGGTAATGGCCGGAAATCAAGAGTCATATACTGTAGTCTGATACAGTGAACGGTATACCAGATATCTGCAAAGACCACCTGGAATTTGAAGTTCTAATCAAGTGGCCACAAAGCAGTAGAAATAATGAGAAAAAAATATATTTCAGTGACTTTAGCAGATTATGAAGAGTCTAGATAGTCTTTAGTTAATAACTGTTTTCTGAGGCAATCCTCTGGCAGGGTGAGCTTGTGCTCCAGGAGTCCAAAATTTTTAACATGGTGATAAATTTGAGTTAAATGTTTAACTTGGAAGTAGCTTTGGGGTTTGTGACTACTGTGCCCTCCAGAAGAATAGGGAGATGTGGAGAGAGAATCCATCCCAGACTCTGTGAAAGCCTGGAGATTTCAGTCAGGAAACCTTCATACATAACGGGAACAGGTCAGGTCTTGGTCCAGCCCTAGAAGCAGAAAACCTCCATACTCCACAATTGCTGCTATATTCAAGGCTGGATCAGTGCTTAGACAAGCCCCACCCATGAATAAATCCATTGAAAAACTCAGGTATGTGAGTTTGTGACCGAAATCTCCAGGTTTTCACAGAGTAGAGTTTGGGCTCCCTCCCTCCTCCCTGCTCTTCCAGAAGGCATGGCAGTCTAGCCCAGAACCTCCTCTGGCACCAGGTAATCTCATCTACCAGCCATGATAGAGAGACTCATATATAAACCTTGAAAGAGGTCAAGATGGGAAAGACACCAGATGGATTCGGTGCCCATCCCAACAGAGCCCCAGCAGTCAAAAACCTCACAACTCCACAATCGCCTCCATGTTCAAGGACAGACTGAACTACTTGGATGAACCCCACACATGAATTAATGCGTTGAAGAATTAATCTGTCGAATTAACATGTTTTCAAACAAAGTGCTTTTATGTCCTTTGTGCTATCCGCTTAATGTTTATAAAGACTAATTTTTCCAACTCCTCATTTAAGAACATTGTTTATGGATTTTCTTTCTTGTAAATCTACCAAAGAAGTAAACAGGTGTTAAAATATCCTTCTACTAATGTATTGCTGTCAATATCACTCTTTAAGCCTGTTAATAGATGTTTTCCATGTTTTACTACCCCTTTCATTTTGTATCTATTTATCAATAAATGTTATATCCTCTATAATGTTCTACTAATCCCATAATTGGCATATAATGTTCATCCTTATTTCTCACTACCTTGCTTACATTTAATCCACTTTGTCTGATACAAATATGATTTCCCTGCATTTTTGCACCCTAATTTACCTAGATTGCTGTTATAACTTTTACTTTGAGACTGTTTGTCCCTAAAGTTCAACTGTGTCTCCTGTAAGCAGCAGAAAGTTAGGCTCTGTGTTTACTGATCCATCTGGTCACTTGTGCCTTTTGCTTGATGAGTGCAGGCCTTTGACATTTAGTGAAACTATTGATATAAAATAATTTGTTGCCACTTTCCATATAGGTTATGGATGTAATTGTGCCTTTGTTTCTTTGACCTTTTCCTATATTCCCCTCATGTGTTTTGAGAGCTATTGTGGTAACGATCAAGTTCAATTTACCTCTGCTTTTTTCCTTTTAAGAAATTTGTCCTAAGTTTACTTACTATAAAGTTTTCTAAGTTCATTCTAAATTACTGTGAAGCAGTATTAAATTCTAAGTCAGTCCATGTTTAAAATTTAAAGCAAGCAATTCTGAAATGAATTCTAAAAAGGACTCTATTACTTTCCACCATTCCTATATTTTATGCTTTTAAAGTGTGAACCAAAATCTTTTATCAAAGAAACTTTAGTGTGAATTGCAAAGTTAGCTTCATGGTATAAGTTTTTAGTGGTTGCTTATAATAAAGGCTTATTTTATCCCTTTCAAACTTGAATGATAATGTGATGGAATAGAGTATTCTTAGTTGGAAGCTTTTTCTTTTCTTTTTTTTTTTTTAAGTATTTTATTATACCACCGTGAGATATACAAATAAAAAGATGTACAATTAAAAAGGTCATGTTTGGGTTTTTGGTCATACAGTGTTTCAGCACCCGTCCCTCCACCAGTGCCCATCTCCCACCACCAACATCCCCGGTTCCCTCCCCCTTCCCCAGCCCTGCTCCATGGCAGGTTCTTTATTTCTTTCCCTTTCTCTCTCTTTCTCTTTTCCTTCCCTTCCAGACTATGGATTACAGAACATACATTAAAAGGTTGTCATGTGTATCCTTTTGCCTCTATTTAATGCTCAGTTCTAGGTTGGCATTAGTACCCTCGACTATTATTAGCACCCTGTTCCATTTTCTGTCTTACCTAAACTCTGACTCCCACACGTTTGTGATAATTTCCACCTTTGACAAGACCTCCTGATATATGTTTCACTTGACCTTGGATATTGGTATCATAATATGTACATATATATTTATGCCATGCAAATAAATGCAGTCATTCTGTATCTGTCTCTCTCCTTCTGGCTAATTTCGCTCAACATAATCTTCTCCATGTCCATCCATTTATAGGCAAATTTTATAACTTCATTTTTCCTAACAGCTGCATAGTATTCCATTGTGTAGATGTACCAAAGCTTTTTTATCCAGTCATCGATTTTCAGGCACTCTGGTTGCTTCCAGATTCTGGCTATTGGAATAATGCTGCTATGAACATAAAAGTAGGGATGGTGTTTCCGCTGCGTATTTTTGGTTTCCCAGAGTAGATTCCCAGGAGTGGTATGGCTGGGTCAAATGGGAGTTCAATTTCTAGTCTTTGGAGGAAAGTCCATATTGTTTTCCAGAAAGGCTGTACCAGCCGGCATAGTTGGAAGCTTTTTCCATTCAGCAATACCATATCTTCTCAACGTTCTTTTTTTGGGGGTTCACACCTGGCAATGCTCAGGGGTTGCTCCTGAATCTTCATTCAGGAATTACTCCTGGAGATGCTCAAGGGACCATATGGGATGCCGAGGATAAAGCAGGGTCGGCCACGTGCAAGGCAAATGCCCTACCTATTGTGCTATCGCTCCGGCCCCTCAACTTTCTTTTCTGTATTATGTTTTGGTTTATTTGTTTCTTATTTCTGCTTGGCTTTTGGACCACACTTGGTGGAACTCTAAGCTTACTCCTGGCTGTGCCATTGGGTGTTAGGCACTAAACCAGGGTTGACTATATATAAAACAAGCACCTAAATCACTGTTATCACTCTAGCCCTATTTTTTTACTTTTTTGGGGGTAACACCCAGCAATGCTCAGAGGTTATTCCTGGATCTTCACTCAGGTATTACTCTTGGCAGTGCTCAGGGAACCATATGGGATGCCGGGGGATCAAATCCTGGTTGGCCACTTGCAAGGCAAATGCCTACCTGCTGTGCTATCGCTTCAGCCCCAAGCCCCATTTCTTAAGTTTGTGAAGTTCTTAATATATTTTAGGTTAAGTATTTTGTTGAATTTGAATATATTCTCCAACTGAGGTTTATCCTTTAGTTCTCTTAAATTTTACGTTTATTTTCTTTATGGGATATCTCTTTGATATGGTGTTTAAGGTATCATCTATATTTCAAAGTCATTTGGATTTTATCCCTCATTTGCTTCAAGATGGTATGCTCTTTATACTTTATTAAGTAAATAAAATCATGTGCTTTTCATTTTTATATGAAAATAAAATGTATGACATTAATTATATGTCGGGTGGAGATCTTACGAGCTGCAGAGTGTGGATGGTGAAGATTGCTGCCAGCAAGGTGTGGGGGGTTTCTCTGGGCTCTTCCAAGGCTCCATCGGGATGGTGGACTCCGGTTGGAAATTGCTCTTGTGGTCCATGGAACGCAGGGGGGTTCAACGGGGAAAGCTGGTTTCTGCTCTGCTGGGTGTATCTGTGTCTTTACTTTCAATGCACGTACGCTTGCATCAGAGGCATACATTCAGGATCTCATGGTGCAAGTGCAAAAGATCAAGTATGACATCATTGGTCTGACTGAGATGAGGAGTGTCAGTAGCATCATGCTGTATTTGACACCGGAGAAGAATTGTTCCTTGGAACATGTGATGAAAGAGGCGTCAGTGGCGTTGGTGTCCTTGTCAACAGGAACATGGCCGTCAACATTGATTCATTTGAATGCCTAACAAACCATATAGGATGATTACACTTGAAGAGATGTGGCCCACTGCTAGCAATTTCTATCTTCATTGCCTACGCACCAACATCCACATACAAAGCAGATGAAATTGAGAAATTCTACATGGAACTGGAGGAGTTCTATAAAAAAGATCACACCTTCTCCAAGACCATAGTGGGTGATTTTAATGCCAAGATAGGACCGAGAAGATCAGCTGAAGAACTCCACATCGGGAACCATGGCCTAGAATGGAATGAACAGGGTGAGAGACTGAGTTCATCATGTCCACCAAGACCATTCATGGGAATTCACAGTTCCAAAAGGCTGAAGCGAAACGTTGGACATGGGAATCTCCTGGTGGACAGTTCCACAATGAAATTGACCACATCGTCTTCAATTGATGGTTTTGTCTGACCGATGTTGCTGTTGTCCCCAAATTCCAAACAGGTTCAAACCACCATCTCCTTCAAACAAAATTCTACTTTCCGCAAAGGGGAGAAAAGGCTGCAAAGTTTAAGAAGAGAACTCCCAGAACGACCACCAACTGGGAACTCTTTGGCACCATTGCAGCAACATGGGAAGATACCATCATTGATGACATCAATGAAAAATACAACCGACTGGTTCAGCACCTCCATGATTGTGCGAAGAATGCCGAGAGAGAAAGACACAAAAGGACACATGTCTTCAGAAAATCTCGAGCTCATTTGCCAAAGTGGCAAGGCACGAGCCTCAGGAGACCAAATGCTAACATCCAAGCTTGCTAAATGGTGCAGAGAAGTGATAAAAGAAGATCTCAAAGACAGAAGAGCATAAATACTGGAAGATGAAGCAGAAGCAAGAAAAGCATTCACACCGCCCGCCTGTACTTCGCCAACTATAAGACCAAGATGACTGCCTTCGGATGCACTGAGGAATCTATCACATCTTCCAGAAAGACAATGGAGATTATCCATGACTTCTACTCAAATCTCTTTGATAGCCACATCCACCTGCCCACATACCAAATTCCACAGGTAGGATATGTTATCCCCAACGTTCTCCCTTCTGAAATCCGACATGCCATCTCGTCGGTAAAGAAGGGAACAGCACCAGGCCCCAAAAAATGTCAGACCTGAACACCTGAAGAATCTGCCCAATGGTACTCATCAATACACTAGCTCGGCTCTTCACACGCTACCTGTATGGAATGCAAGGTGCCCTCTCAATGGAAAACCAGCAGGACAGTTCTACTGTTCAAAAAGGAGATATTAACGACATCGGCTACTATCGCCCCATCTGCCTGTTGTCTGTCATCTACAAGCTGTTTACACGAATCATCCTGAACAAGATTGGCAGAACACTAGATGAAGAACAACTATGAGAGCAAGCTGGCTTCCAGAAAGGATTCAGCACAATTGACCATATCCACACAGTAACCAAGCTCATTGAGGTTTGTAGGAGTACAAGATGCCGCTCTGTCTCACGTTCATTGATTTACAGAAAGCCTTTGATTCTGTGGAGACTGCAGCAGTCATTGAAGCCCTAGCCAAACAGGGTGTTCAAACCCAATACATCAAGATCCTTCGTGAGCTGTATTACGGATTCACCACCAGGATCTCACCATTCTACAAAGAAGTGATCATTGATGTCAAAAGAGGGGTTCACCAAAACTCTTCAGTGCCACCCTCGAGAACATCATGTGACAATTAGAATGGGAAGGAATGGGAGTGAAGATAGATGGTCGGCAAGTACATTACCTCCCTTCGCTGATGACATCGTTCTAATAACACCAAACATTAGCCAAGCGGCACAAATGCTGACTGACTTTAACCGAGAATGTGGAAAGATATGTCTACAGCTAAATCTAAAAGAAAACTATGTTTATGAAAAATAAACTAGTTCCAGAGGACCCATTCACTCTCAATGGAACAAACATCTCTGAATGCAGCAGTTATGTGTACCTAGGTCGAGAAGTCAGCATGATGAACGACCTAAAACCTGAGCTGCGCAGGAGGAAGAGAGAGGCATGGAATGCCTTCAAAGGCATCGAAGAAATAGCTAAAAGAACAAAGAACCTCTGGCTCCGGGAACATCTCTTTGACTCCACCGTTCTCCCTGCATTAACATACACCTCAGAGACCTGGCCCTATGAAAGCAGGATGAGAATGCTATTTGGGTCTCCCAGAGAGGAATCGAAAGAGCTATGCTTGGAATATCACGCCTCACTCAAGTGAGAGAAGGAATCGGAGCTCCCACCTCTGTCACTATTCCAGAATCAGGGACGCTGTCTTGTTTGCCAATCCATCGAAAATCAGATGGGCTGGACATGTAATGCGATTTGGAGACAACTGCTGGACTAGATCCATTACCGACTGGATCCCATGGGATGTCAAAAGATCTCATGGCCTCCCACCTACAAGATGGTCAGACTTCCTTGTCAAGACCCTGAATGAACGGTTTGAGGCTCTTCATATTCCTGAATCAACCAGATGCCATTGGGCTACATTGGCACGTGATAGGGTCCAATGGAAATGTTACTGGTGCCTGCTCGAGCAAATCGATGAAAAATGGGATTCAAGTGATCAAGTGATCAATTATATGTCATTTTGTACAAGATGTTAGTTTTAGCTTGTGGTTCACTTTTTGGCATCTAGCTTAACAATTATTTTCAACTTCGAAGCTATTCTCTTTGGAATTAATTGTCTTTATATTTTATCAAATATCAGTTGAAAATATTCATGTTTTTTATGTACAGATTTCTTTTTACCCCCTTGACGGTCTTATCTATAAACAAACCACATTGAGAAACATGTAAAATTCACATATAGAGGCACTATTAGGAGACAGAGAACTAAAAGAAAAATTTTAAGGATATTTTTCTCTTCCCATCACCAAAAATCTTTTTTATAATGGTTTTTTTACATAGCACAATATGTGGAGCCATAAAGAGAAATTGCATTCATATTAAAATGTAACCAGCACTTTTTTGTTTGTTTTAATTTTGAATAAACAAGACAAGTATCAGAATTAGATATGACAGGGATAATAGATTATCTGATAATTTATATAACTATTGTAATGTATTAAATGGATAAATAGTATGAAACAAATGATCTGGAAAAGTAAACAGAAACATAAATATCCCGGGGTAGGGAGACTCTAAGCAGGTATAAAGCTGGCCTTGCATGCAGGAAACCCAGCACTAATCCCTGATGCCCTATGTCGTTCCTGAACCTACAAAGAGTGATCCTTGAGCACAAAATCAAAAAGTAACCTGAGTATTGTCAAGTGTAATTTAAAAATTTTTAAAAATTCTAAGACATTAAAAAAAATGTTAGAGATCAAAACTGCTGAAACAGAAATAAAGAATGCCTTGGATGGCCTTGCTGTGATAATTTACTGAACAGAGGTCAAACTCTTCAAGTTTGAGAATCTATCAATAGAAATCTCTACTTTTAAATCTGAAAATATTTTTTAAAAGTCTAAGAATACAATAGGCTATTCAAGGACAATAGGCATTACACATGTGTAATAATGTACATATGTGTTTACTTCTCAGGAGAGAAGAAAAAATGAAAATAACAGAATAAATATTTAGCACAACAATGAATAAGAATTTTCTGAAATTAATGTCAAATGCACAAAGTTTGCAGAACACTATGTTGGATAGTTTCCCATAAGATTGCACCTAAGGTATCATCTCCAAACTATAGCAAATCAAAAATGTTTAAAAACTAAAATAAATAACTAAAACAAATACAAAAATTACATATAGCATCCTCATAAAATCATTCAAATAAGAAGAGAATGGAGTGAAATATTTAATATTTTGAAGAGGAAGAAAGAATAGACTCTTATGAAACAATCTTTTAAAACTCAGGGAAAATTGTTTTCTTTTACCAAACAGGAAACAGTTTGGATCAGTAGACCTTCCTTACTCAAAATTCTCTAAATATCACAGATTCATAAAATTATTTTATATATTTATATGTGTGTATAAGTGCTTGTGCATATATTTACTTTTTTTCCAGAAATGTATCTCCAACATATGGCTCTATTTGCCCATTAACCCTTTTTCTTTCTTTTCTCACAGACTTTCCTCTACTATCAAGTTGTGTAAGAAAAACCAGGGCAATAATATCTCGAAAACCAAATGAAATAGCTGCAGGTAGGACTGATGTTCAAATGTGGTCATTGCTGACAAATCAGACTTGGTTTTGGATCTGGCATTGTGGGAAGGTCCCTTTGTCCTTAATTAGAACTTCACCTAAGAATGCAAAGCCTTGTTTGAGAGAAAATAGCACATTTGAAAAAAAAACACAAGCTCTTACAAAAGGGAGGGGGTTTTAAAAGGGAGAATAGTAGTAGGCTGTGTTGCAAATGAAATTTAGGTAAATTGTTTTAAGTATCTATAATTATAAGCTATATATTTATAATTTATAAAACTATAAATAATTGAGTCCCAGGTATACAGAATTCCAACTCTGAACCCACCACCAGTAAAATTACCTCTCCACCAATGTCCCAAGATTCTCACTCATACTCTACAAATCTTAGCAAGCTCATTATATAATTTAATTAATCTGGTTTGTGTCACATGTTCTCAGTAGTATTGACTTTTGTGGTTTGGGTATTTAGTTACCTCACATTGTACCACCAAAGTGTCCAAGGCCCCTGATCAATTATTTTATGCTATCCCCTTCTCCACTTCCTCCTCTGTTCCTGTCTTTCCTTAGCATTATTATTTCCATAATACAAGGTTTGTCCTTATTTGATGCTTTCCATTCCCTTGTCTTATTATTCGGTATATCACAAGAATGTGTGGCATACATACCACAGGCAATTAAAAACAATTTGTTATTCTCCCTATGATTTACATTGAGTAACAAGACACACTTTGGTTCCATTCAAATTGCAGCAAACAGCTAGCATAGCCTCCCATATGCATTTATCCGTGGTTGAACATTTGGTCTGGCTATTTTACTAAGGACTGCAGTGAACACAGCTGTCCATATACTATTCTAAATTAGTGGAAATTTTTTGATTGGAGAATAGATATCAAGAAGTGGAATCAGGGACCAGAGCAATAGCACAGCGGTTGGGGGCGTATGCTTCGCACGCTGCTGACCTAGGTTCAATCCCTGGCCTTCCATATGGTCTCCCGAGCAGCACCACGAGTAATTCCTGAGCAAAAGCCAGGAGTAACCCCTGAGAGTCGCCAGGTGTGACCCAAAAAAGCAAAAAAAAAAAAAAAATTAAAAATAAAAAATAAATAAAAAAGAAGTGCAATCACTGGATAATATGGGAGTTCTATCCTTACTGCTTTGAGACATTTGCGTACTGTTTTTATAGTTGATGAACAAAACAACATTCCCCACAAGGAAAGAATGATGGTTCTTCTTTTACCGCACCCACACCAACAATCCCTGTCCACTATACTATCTAGCACAATGGTGGTTTTCCATATTTATTTACATATGCCATTTCAACTAGTATGAATTGGATTTTGTTTGTTTTGTTTGTTTTATTTTGTTTGCTTTTTAGGGTCATATAGCAGTGCACAGAGCTTAATCCCAGCTCTGTGCTTAGAGATCTCTCCTGGACTATGGACAGTACTACAGATAAAACTTGGGTTTGGCCACATGCAGGGTAAGTGCCCTACCCATTATAGTATCTTTCTAGTCACAGTATACTTTTTTTAATTGAATTGAATATCCTATCTAAATAAGGACTGTCTACTTTTGCCACAAATATAATTTATTCATGATTCCTCTCATGATCCTTTTTTATCAAAAAGTTCTATAAATCCTGATAAAACTTTATATAAGCCTATGTCTATATATTATCTCTCTTTCATGACTCTGAAGAATATTCATATGAATTGAGTCCAAATGACAAAATCAGGGTTGTGTCACCTAGGAAATTATTTCTGCAGTTCTCTAACCATCTCATATGAAACAAGCAGTCTCCATCACAGAAGTCTGATAGTTTCTGGGGTAGCATTTGTCACATCTTATCTTTTCATTTTTCTTCTGGTTCATTTTTTGTTTTTTACTATTTGTTTTTGTTCTGTCTTAATTCAGGTAAACATAAGCCTATAAATGTTGGAAATTTGTCAGCATCATTAAATTATAGTGAATACAATGTCCCTGCATTCAGTGTATGACAGGCACATAGAATGTGCACAATGGATATTTTTGGATTAATTGTTAGAAGAAACAATGTCAGTATACAAGCATAAGGGACAAAAATATTAGAATTAACATTGGTGTAACGTTTAGTTAAAATTACATTCCAGTCAAATTCATTAATACACAAAATTTCATTAACATGAATTCATTAATCTTAATATTTTTACTTTTATTTTTCTAGACATGTATACAATTCGCTTCTCCGCACTGCTTTGCAAGCTTGAACGTTAGCATCTGGTCACCTGAGGCTCGCAACTTACCACATTGGCTAATGAGCTCAAGAGTTTTTGAAGACAGGTGTCCTTTTGTGTCCTCTCTCTCGGCATTCTTCGCACAATCATGGAGGTGCTGAACCAGTCGGTTGTATTCTTCATTGATGTCATCAATGATAGAATCTTCCCATATTGCCACAATGGTGCGAAAGTGTTCCCAGTTGGTGGTCGTTCTGGGAGTTTTCTTCTTAAACTTTGCAGCCTTTTCTCCCCGTTGGGGGAAGTAGAATTTTGCACGAAGAAGACGGTGGTCTGACCCTGTTTGGAATTTTGGGACGACAGTGACAAGTGTCAGGCAAAACCTTCGATTGAAAATTATGTGGTCAATTTCATTGTGGAACTGTCCACCAGGAGATTCCCATGTCCAACGTTTCGCTTCAGCCTTTTGGAACTGTGAATTCCCATGAAAGGTCTTGGTGGCTATGATGAACTCGAATAGTCTCTCACCCTGTCCTTCTATTCTAGGCCATAGGTCCTGATGCAGAGTTCTTTGGCCGATCTTCTCGGTCCTATCTTGGCATTGAAATCACCGACTATGATATTGTAGAAGGTGTGATCTTTTTTATAGAACTCCTCCAGTTCTATGTAGAGTATGATCTTGTAGAAGGTGTGATCTTTTTTATAGAACTCCTCCAGTTCTATGTAGAGTTTCTCAATTTCTTCTTCCTTGTATGTGGATGTTGGTGCTTAGGTAACGAAGATAGAAATTGCTGGCAGTGGGCAACATCTCCTCAAGTGTAATCATCCTATCCAGTTTGTTAGGCATTCAAATGAATCAATGTTCGCGCCATGTTCATGTTGACAAGGACACAAACGCCACCAACATCTCTTTGCGTCGCATGTTCCAAGGAAATGTTCTCTGGTGTCAAAGACATAGCTATGAGATTGATGCCTCCTCGTTTCAGTCAGACCAATGATGTCATACTTGATAATTTTGCTTGCATCACCAGGTTCTTGATATATGCTTCAGATAACAGCATACAAGCATTGAAAGTACAGACAGTAATAAAGGAAGACCTCAAAGAGAGAAGAACAGAAGTGCTGGAGGATGCAGCAGAAGTCGGGAAAAGAATTCACAACGTATGCCTGTCCTTCGCCAACTATAAAACAAAAATGACTGCCCTCCAAAGTCCTGATGGATGTATCACATCTTACAGAAAGGAAATGGAGATTATCCATGACCTACTCAGATCTCTTTGATAGCCACGTCCACTGCCCACATACCAAATTCCACAGGATAGATATGTCATTCCCAAAGTTCTCCCTTCAGAAATGCGACATGCCATTTCCTCAGCAAAGAAAGGAACAGCACTGGGCCCAGACAAGATCAGACCTGAACACCTGAAGAATCTGCCTTCAGTATACTCATTAATACACTAGCTTGTCTCTTCACGTGCTACCTGTCAGAATGTCAGATGCCCTCCCAATGGAAAACCAGCACAGCAGGACAGTTCTACTGTTCCAGAAGGGAGACATTCATGACATTGGCAACAATTGACCAATCTGCCTGTTGTCTGTCATCTACAAACTGTTCACTTGAGTCATCCTGAACAGGTTTGGCAGAACATTAGATGAAGGACAACCATGAGAGGAGGCTGGCTTATGAAAGGGATTCAGCACATTCGACCATATCCACACAGTAACCAAGCTCATTGAAGTTTATAGAGAGTTCAAGATGCCGCTCTGTCTCACGTTCATTGATTTAAAGAAAACCTTTGATACTGTGGAGACTGAAGAGGTCATAGAAGCCCTAGCCAAACAGGGTGTTCAAACTCAATACATCAAGATCCTTCGTGAGCTATTTACGGATTCACCACCAGGATCTCACCATTCTACAAGGAAGTGATCATTGATGTCAAAAGAGGGATTCACCAAAACTCTTCAGCGCCAACCTCGAGAACAGCATGCGACATAGAATGGAAAGGAATGGGAGTGAAGATAGATGGTTGGCAACTACATCACCTCTGCTTTGCTGATAACATCGTTCTAATAACACCAACATCAGCCAAGTGGCACAAATGCTGGCTGACTTTGACCGAGAATGTGGAAAGATAGGTCTACAGCTGAATCTCAACAAAACTATGTTCATGAAAAATGAACTAGTTCCAGAGGCCCCATTCACTCTCAATGGAACAAACATCTCTGAATACAGCAGCTATGTGTACCTAGGTCAAGAAGTCAACGTGATGAACGACCTAAAACCTGAGCTGTGCAGGAGAAAAAGAGCGACATGGAATGCCTTCAAAAGCATCGAAGAAATAGCTGAAAAAACAAAGAACCTCCGGCTATGGGCACATCTCTTTGACTCCTCTGTTCTCCCTGCATTAACATACACCTCAGAGACCTGGGCCCTACCAAAGCAGGATGAAAATGCTATTCAGATCTCCCAAAAGAGGAATTTAAAGAGCCATGCTTGGAATATCATGCCTCACTCTAATGAGAGAAGGAATCTGCAGTTCCGAGCTCTGTCCTGTTCCAAAATCAGGAACACTGTCTCATTTGCCAAAGCATTGAAAATCAGATGGGCTGGACATGTAATGTGATTTGGAGACGACAGCTGAACCAGAGCCATTACCTACTGGATTTCACGGCATTTCAAAAGGTCACATGAACACCCACCTACTAGATGGTCACTTCCTTGTCAAGACCCTAAAAGAATGTTTCGAGGCTCTTCTCATTCCTGAAACAACCAGATGCCATTGAGCTACACTGACACGTGATAGGGTCAAATGGAAATATTACTCACGCCCGCTCGAGCAAATTGATGGATAATGGGATGTCAAGTGATCAAGTGATCAAGTGATGTATAGAATTAATCTATTTTGAAGCATTATCTTGTCTCATCCTTGATCTTTATTTAGTTTTTTATAACTTTTAATAATTTATATTTTGTATGTAGTTGATGATGGTATAACTGACATTAAGAAGATAAAATTTGAAACTTCAGCTTTGTTGGGTCTTTTTATTTTAGTTTTATACCTGGCGGTGCTCAACTTATACTTGGGTCTGTGCTCTGGGATAACTCCTGTCTGTATTCAGAAGTCTATATGTGGTATAGAAGATTAAACTAGGGTTGGTCATGTGCAAGGAAAGTGTCATATCCCCTGTACTATCTCTCTGGCACTAAGATTTATTATCATAAAAAGAAAACTCAATGGTAGTTGTAAGACTAAATATTCAGTTTGTTGATGGCTTGTTTTACCTCTGACTATTCATCACAGTAAATATAACTCTGATATGTTATTTTACCTTATTAGATTGGCTAATTATTTTTACTAATTGGTTTGTACATGATTAAATACAAATTTATATTTCTGTTAAATGAATTGTATTTATGTTTTATATTTATGTTTGTTTTTGTTATATGTTATTTTATACTTGGTCTTAAGTATAATGTTAGTAATAATATTAATCTATATCTCACTAATATAGAATATTTCTGTATTACGTTTATTCCATTAAAATAAAGGACTCAATCATTTTACATTTTTGTGGATTAGCAGGTTCATGGTCTAGAGGCACAGAAAGTAAATTATAGAATATTACAGAAATATGCTTTTATTACATTTATATAGACAGAATAATGAACTATGCTAATAAAATACAGCAGAGCAAAATCCCAATGCATCGTTAGTAATGTAGAGATAAAAATCTTTCTGAATTAACACAGTAAACTGGTGCTGTTAATGTGACTGAAAATCCTTACTCTTAGAATAGTAAATAGTATCTATAAAATTTTGTTTATACTGAACTTACTTTCAAGCATTGTTTACCCATAAATATCACTCTTACTTCCCAAATTATCTCCAAGGCTGTATTAATAGACTTAAATTAATAAGCCTTTTGCTGTATTTCACTAATTCCATAATTAAACTAGCAATTTTATCAGATGAAAAAGTCTTCCAATTCTGAAAGATAGCTGAAAAGAGCAAATATTAACACAATTTGGGCTATACCAAGTTTTCCCTTTCCTGTTATATTTGGCATTACAGAGGACACTTTTAGAAAAATTATTTATAACAAATTTTCTGTGTGTGTAAAATATTCTAATTTAAGTTGTTTTTCAATAGGAAAATATGGTCAAATGGATGTGCAAAGTAATAAAATAAAGAAATGTTTTAAATCATTTTAAAAAATCTGACCTTTTTTGATGTTCTGTAAATATAGCTACTAATTATATAAAGTCAGATGAAATAGTGGTGATGCAACATCAACCAAAAAAATAAGAACAAAATATTGGAATGGACCTGTGACTAAATAAAAGGGTTTTGATAAATTATATTATTTAACTTATGGATGGGTCCAGAGACTCTCAGACATGGAGCAGAGCTGTTCCTTGCTCTCCCTGTGCCCAGCGTTCATGAGGCAGTTGGGAGGCATGGCGGGTTCTAGCCCTGGCCTACCACCCCAGCAGAGCCTTACAACAAGCCAGACGACCCCCCCCACTCCAGAGGCACCGCCATTTTCCACATTTGGACTTCCCTCTCATCAGAACTCCACCCAGCCCACCAGCCCATCACAGCCCAGATCATCAACACCCACCCTGCAGCAGTTTTTTCCTCAATTCGGCCCAGGTATGCTGGTCCAGAGACTCTCATATATGGGGCAGAGCTGTTCCTTGCTCTCCCTGTGCCCAGCCGTTCATGAGGCACTCCGGAGGCATGGCGGGTTCTAGCCCTGGCCCACCACCCTGGCAGAGCCTCACAACAAGTCTAGACGACCCCCACTCCACAGGCCCAGCCATTTTCCACATTTGGACTTCCCTCTCTTCAGAACTCCACCCAGCTGACCAGCCCATCACAGCCCGGCTCGTGCAGCCGCGTGTGCCATGCGGTTCATCAATAAATGCTTTATTTGGAGGTGTTTAAAAGAGTATGCCTCCCACACGGCAAGCCTGGCAAGCTGCTCGTGTTGTATTTGATATGCCAAATACCAGTAACAATTATATTAGGTCATTCCCATGACCTAATATAAAACAATTATATTAGGTCATTCCCATGACCTAATATAATGGTTTGAGGCTCTTTATATTCCTGTAGCAAGCCTATGCCCTTGGCTCTACTGGCATGATACAGGACATATGGAGATATTACTGGTGCCCGCTCTAGCAAATAGATGATGAACGGGAAGATCATGAGCTTATGGATAATTTATATAATTTTAAAAATATTTATTATGTATCATAATATTAGACAAAGTTATACAGGGAAGCCTTTTTGTCCATGTTTTTGTCTGTTAATTTTCACTAAAGTAAATTTCTGAACAGTTGTTTTTTAGCTCATTTGTATGGACATGTAGAAAAGGCAAATGAAATTCAAGCAATTATTATCTTGATAATATATTAAGGTGCAGTCATCTTTGTCTTATAGTTGGCGAAGGATAGACAGGCATTGCGAATGCTATTCCTGGCTTCTGCTGCATCGACCAGTATCGCCACTTGTCTCTCTTTGGGGTCTTCCTTTATCGCTTCTCTGCACTGCTTTACAAGCTTGTATGTTCATGGTTGCCTAAGGCTCACGCCTTGACACATTGGCCAACGAGTTCAAGAGTTTTTGAAGACAGGCATCTTTCCATGTTGCTGCGATGGTTCCAAAGAGCTCCTTGTTGGTGGTCATTCTGGGAGTTCCCTTCTTAAATTTTGCAGCCCTTTCTCCCCATTCCGTGAATTAGAAAATTGCACAAAGGAGACAGTGGTCTGATCCTGTTTTGGAATTTTGGGATGACAGCAACATTGCAGCATATGAGGCCTAGGTCGAGAACTCAACATGAAGAATGACCTAACACCTGAGCTGCGCAGGAGGAAGAAAGTAGCATGGAACATCTTCAAGACCAGCAAAGAAATAGCTAAAAGGACAAAGAACCTCCATCTCCGGTCACATCTCTTCAACTCCACTGTTCTCCCTGCATTAACAAACACCTCAGAGACCTGAGCCCTATGAAAGCAGGATGAGAAGTCATTTTGGGTCTCCCAAAGAGGAATCGAAAGAGCTGTGCTTGGAATATCACACCTCACTCAAGTGAGAGAAGGAATCCAGAGTTCGAACTCCATTGACAATTGAGAGTCAGAGAAACTGTCTCGTTTGTCTCTTCGATAATCAGATGGGCTGGACATGTAATGCGATTTGGAGATGGCCACTGGACAAGAGCTATTACCGACTGCATCCCACAGGATATCAAAAGATCACGTGGCTGCCTACCTACAAGAGAGATGCAGAATTCTTCATCAAGATCCAGAAAGGGTTGGTGCCCCAGGAAATGGCTGGAATCACTCAGTCCGAGGGTAAATGGTTGGAACTTTCACCAATAGGGCCGAGGAACACAAAGCCTCAGACCTGCTGCTGCACTACTTCCACCTAGCTCTCCCTGACACTACTTCTCATCTGCTCTATCAGGTGTGTTGGCACCCCAGGCACACTGAGGGAAACACTCCAGGAACCACTCACTGACATCCCAAATTCAAAACCACATGGATGCAAGTGCATCCGCATGAACTACTAATTATTTATCTTACCCTAGATACCAGGAAGCATATTTCCAACATTCCTTGACATTCATCCCAAACTGCAAACAACCCAGGCACCACTAACTGTAGAGTCTAGCCACCCAGAACACATATTTTCAACCTACAATAGTCATTATGGTAAAACATTGCATCAAGCTCAGTGAGTGAAGTCACTAATCCAGATGAGCCAAGCAATAACGATGAGCTATATAACCTCTCTGATAAGAAATTTCAGAAAGAACTGTTAAGGATGCATAAGGAACTCAAAGAAGCAATGGAATACAGAGTCAATAAAATACAAGAGGACATGAGAGCAGAAATGAGTAATTTGCAGACCAAAGTACAAGCAGAAATGACAGCTATTAAAAGTGTGGTAAGTGAAATGAAAAACACACTGGAAGGCCTCCAAAGCAGAGTAACAACTGCTGAAGAAAGAATTAGTGATCTCGAAGGTGAGGTCCAAGATTCTCTAGACAACAGCAGAAGATGGAAAAAAAGATGAAAAAATGTCTATCAATGAACAGACTACCAGAGAAAATCGGGATAAAGCCAAAAGGAACAACATACAGATCATTGGGGTCCCAAAAGGGTAAGAAGAAAACCCTGATGAAGAAGAAACTGTCAAAGACATCATTGCTGAGAAGTTCCACGAACTAAAGAATGCATGCTCCCAGATTCAGAAGGCCCATAGGATATCATCTAAAAGAAACACCAATGGGCCGGAGCTATAGTCCAGCGAGTAGGGTGTTTGCCTTGCAGCGACTGGCCTGTGCCGGCCCAGGTTAGATCCCTGGCATCCCATATGGTCCCCAAGCACAGCCAGAGTGATTCCTGTGTGCAGAGCCAGGGAGTAACCCCTGAGCATTGTTGGGTGTGACCCAAAAAGCAAAAATAAATAAATAAATAAATAAATAAATAGATAAATAAATAAAAAGAAACCCCAATAAGAATACTCCAAAACACATTCTTATTAAAATGACAAAAATGATAGAGCAGAGATAGAATACTGAAAGCAGCAAGATCAAAGAAGGAAATCACATAGAATGGAAAATCCCTAAGATTTACAGCAGACTTATCAGATGAAACACCCCAACTCCGAAAACAATGGAGGGATATTGTGAAAAGGCTCAATGAACTGCAGGCCTCATTAAGAATTCTTTACCAGCTAGACTTACATTCAGACATGAAGGAAAGATATACAACTTCATGGATAAACAACAACTCAGGAACTTCATAGACTCAAAAACAACTTTTAAAAGAGTATTGAATGATCTACTGTAAAATAAGACAGAATCCAAAAGCTCAACAAATTTAAACAGAAAGAGAGCACAAAATCCTATGACAATAATCTCTCTCAACTTCAATGGTCTAAATGCACCAATGAAGAGACACCGGGGGCCGGAGGCGATAGCCCAGTGGGTAGGGCGTTTGCCTTGCACGCTGCCAGCCTATGCCAGCCTGGGTTTGATCCCCAGCATCCCATATGGTCCCAGAGCACCACCAGGGGTAATTCCTGAGTGCAGAGCCAGGAGAAACCCCTGAGCATTGCCGGGTATGAGCCCCAAAAAAAAAAAAGAAAAAAAAAGAAAGAGACACAGAGTGGAAAAATGGATTAAAAAAACTGTATCCAACATTCTGCTGCCTATAAGAAACATCTGAATAATCAGAGCAAACATAGAATCAAAGCCAAAGGCCGGAAGACAATTTTTCATGCAAACAACTCCTCCAAGAAGGCCAGTGGGGCCATACTAGTATCTGACAATATAGACTTCAGACTGAAAAAGGTTATAAGGTACAATGAAGGCCATTTCCTAATAATTAAGGGGTATGTATAACAGGAAGAAATCACACTAATAAACATATATGCACCCTACAAAGGGCCAGTAAAATACTTAAAACAACTGTTAATAGACCTCAAAGAAGACATTAACAGTAGCACAATAATAGTTGGAGACTTTAACACTGCTGTATCAACTATGGATAGATCAACAAGACTGAAACTCACCAGGGAAATACTGGCTCTGAAGAAATTAATGGAAGAAAGAGAGCTAGTTGGATATATACAGTTGCTTTTCATTCCAAAAAAAAGCTGAGTACACATTTTTCTCCAGTGCACATGGAACATTCTCCAAGATAGACCACATTCTGAGCTGCAAAGCATACCTCAATGATTAAAAAGAGATAGAAATCGTGTCAACTATCTTTTCAGACCATAATGCACTGAAAATAGAAGTTAACCATACACAGAAGCAGAGAGTCAAACCAAACACATGGAAACTTAAAAGCTCACTGCTGAACAACCAATGGGTCATAGAAGAAATCGAACAGGAAATCCAAAGATTCTTGGAAACAAATGAAATGAAGATGCCAACTATAAGAACTTGTGGGACACGGCGAATGCAGTGTTAAGAAGAAAGTTCGTAGCTCTGCAAGCATTCATCAGGAAAGAAGAAAGGATCCACATAAATAACCTGACTTCATAGCTCAAAATATTAGAAAAAGACCAACAAAAGGAGCCCAACTCAGGCATAAAGAAGGAAATAATAAAAACTTAAAGAGGAAATCAATGAGCTGGAAATCCAAAAAAACAATCCAAAAGATTATTGAAAACAAGAACTGGTTCTTTGAAAAAATAAACAAGATTATAAGACACTGGCAAGACTTGTAAGGACAGGGAAAGCAAGAACCCAAATAATTAGAATTAGAAATGAAAATGGTGACATCATAACAGAAACTACAGAAATCCAAAAGATTATCAGAGATTACTTTGAGAACCTGTAGGCCATGAACATGAGAACCTAGACGATTGGATAAATTCCTGAAGTCCTATAACATTCCACCACTGAAATAAGAAGAACTCCAGTATCTGAATGAGCCTATCACCATCGAGGAAATTGAAACAGTAATTAAAAGTATGCCAAAACACAAAAGCCCAGGTCCAGATGGTTTCACTAGTGAATTCTACCAAATTTTTAAGGAGGGACCTACTGCCTGTCCTTTCTTTTTAAATCTCATTTCTTTCTATTTTTTTTCTGGTTTGCAACACTTTTTATTCCTTTTGGATATAGCTAATATATGAAAGAAAGGATGCCTGCCTTTATAGTTCATTTTCCTATAATTTAATATCAATGACTCCCATGGTTGATTATGCGAGCAGTGAGTTTTACTCTATTTCTTTTAATATTTTATTATACCACCATGAGATATACAGTTACAAAGATGTTCATAAGATGTTCGTATTTGGGTTTCGGTCATACATTGTTCCAGCACCCATCC
>JAJIBD010024548.1:0-32618 GCA_021461705.1 Cryptotis parvus | reverse complement strand
GAGGCCTTCAGGGCTGTGCCCGCCAGTGTTCAGGGACTGTGTGCTGCCAGGAATTGAACCTGGGGCAAGCATATGGCCCTATAGGTCATACTATCTAAAGGCCCCAAACTCTGCCCCTCTTACCTCCGAACTCTAAGAAGCTTCCACTGGTCCCTCCCCTACAAACCATGTGGCCAGCATTGGAACCAGTGCCCTGCACCCACCAGGACCCCTTAGCCTCCTTTTCCTGGAAGCCATCCTGGGTTTGGCAGGTAGTTCAGTTCCAAGTAGGTCACATAAACTGAAGAAGACAGATCAAGTTTTACAGGACTTGAGAGGTTCAAAGGAAACCTGAGGAGAATCTCAAGTCAGCAGAGATAGGCAGAGAGAGGGACTGAAAGGGGAAAGAAGCTCATGTAAAACAGTCATGAAGGTGGGGCCTGGGCGATAGTCCAGTGGTAGGGCATTTGCCTTGAATACGACCGACCCAGGTTCGATCCCTGGCATCCCATATGGTCACCCACGCAGTACCTGGAGTAATTCCTGAACACAGAGCCAGGAGTAACCCTGAGCATTGCTGCTGGGTGTGACCCAAATAACAAAAAAAAAAAAAATTAAGAAGGAAATCACACATAAGAAGCATTTTATATTTTTATTATTCATTCATTCATTCATTCATTCATTCATTCATTCATCATTCATTCATTTATGAGTTATGATTCAGGACTCAGACATATGGGGCAGAGCTGCTATTGGCCCTCCCTGTGCTCAGCTGATCAAGAGGTGCCCGGGAGGGAAGGGGAGTTCTAGCCCTGGCCCCCCCATCTCAATAGAGCCTCGCGAAGAAGCCAGAGGAACCCTCAGACCATGAGGACCGCCATTTTCAACATCCGGACTCCACAGCTCGTCAGAGCTCCACCCAAGAGAAAAGCTGATCTCAAGCCCTGCTCATCAGATCCCACCCAACAGCGAAAACTATTTCAAGCACAGGTATGCCTGATCCACAGACTCGAGACACATGGGACAGAGCTGCTAGGCTCTCCCTGTGCCCAGCTGATCAAGAGGCGCCCAGGAGGGAAGGCAGGTTCTAGCCCTGGTCTGCCATCCCAACAGAGCCCGCAAGGAGCTAGAGGAACTGCCACACCATGAGGGCCACCATTTTCAGCATCCAGACTCCACAGCTCATCAGAGCTCCACCAATGAGAAAAGCTGATATCTCCCTGTTGCGGTTTATCAGTAAATGCACAAGATGAGAGCCTACTACTGAGAGTATACCACCCGCACGGCAGAGCCTGGCAAGCTACCCATGTCATATTTGATATGCCCCAAACCAGTAACAATTATAGACCTCATTCCCATGACCTGAACAAATGGTCTGAGGCTCTTTGTGTTCCTGGAGTGAGCAGATGCCATTGGGCTTACAACAGGATGTATAGAGATGTTACTGGTGCCCACTCGAGCAATGAACAATGGATGAACAATGGGAAGACAAGTGCTACAAGTTATTTATTTATTTGTTTTTTGGGTTACACGGGCAATGCTCAGGGGTAATTTCTGGCTCTGCACTCAGGAATTACTCCTG
Source organism: Cryptotis parvus (assembly GCA_021461705.1). Taxonomy (NCBI): domain Eukaryota; kingdom Metazoa; phylum Chordata; class Mammalia; order Eulipotyphla; family Soricidae; genus Cryptotis; species Cryptotis parvus. The sequence goes on along the minus strand of JAJIBD010024548.1, from coordinate 31,057 downwards.
GTGGTGCTGGGGGAATATATGGGATATATTCCATATATATGTTCAAACCTGGTTTTGAACCCAAGTTGGCTGCATGCAAGAAAAATGCCCCTACCCGCTGTACTATCACTCCAGCCCCAGCATTTTATATTTTAAACAAACTTTATCATAGTTAAAAAGTATTAAGTTGAAAAAACATTATGAAAGTTAAAAAAAAAGCAATTAAAAACACCGGACAATTAAAGTTGTATCATTTAAGGTTGAGGACCAATTAACTCCAGGTATATGGTTCATCTCTATATTTTCTTTTCTTCCTTTTGCATTCTTTTGCAGTTGATATTATTTATAAGTCTGACTTAATTGAAAACAAAAACATCAAAAGTTAAACATCTACAATGCTTTTTTTTTTTTTTTTTGCTAGCTTGGGTCACACCAGGTCATGCTCAGGGGTTACTCCTGGCTCTGCATTTGGGAATTTCTTCTGGCCTTGCTCGGGGACCATATGAATGCCTGGGACCAAACCTGGGTTGACTGTGTGCAAGGCAAACGCCCTACCCACTGTACTTATTGCTCGGCCCCTCTAGAATGCTTTTTAAATTAAAATTAAAATTAGGTTTATTGGTATACTTTTAAAGGTTTTTAAAATGTATATCTAAGGCAACACTTGCATAGACAAAGAAAAAAAGGGAATACAGTTTTCCCACTTTTCCATTATCTCTTTAACTTGTCAGTGTGATTTAAAGGATTTGACACCATGATTCTGACATATGGACTTTATTATGAATAGTTTAAAATAAGATCAATTTGCGGATTCTTAATAAAAGAATAACCCTACATTTTGACTTTTAGGGCTGAAGAATATTTTCCAAAGATCTTTATTCCCTTTTTTGAGTGGGGCTTGGAGTGTCATTTCAGAGGCCAAGCATTCCTCAGGCCTATTATTTCATTTCAATTGTGAACTATAAACTGTTGGTGAGAAAATCCTCTTAAAATTGATGATTATACCAGTTATTTCTACACAGAGAAGAGATGGCTACCGTTCAGTTTTAGATAACCTCTTTTCTGATGGACAAAGAAAGGAAAGGTAAGAAGATGTGATTAAAAATGTTTGTAAAAGTGAAAGAATAACCTCATTGCTCGGAGGAGCTGGGAAAGCGCCTATCTCTCCCTTTTCTTGCCATTAAGTAGACTCAGGCCATGAATGCCCCAGATACAAAGTCTGGGAGAGCAGCCAGGACTGCCCAAGCAATGGCACTTGTTTGCAGTTCAACTTACCTGATTTGCAGCAGATCTCTAATCTTATCAGGATTGAACTACCTGGCTTATTCTATTTCTGCTTTGTTGATACCCAAGCTGTTCCCTCTCACCTCCCCCACCTCCCATGCACCCCACCCCCGCCTTTTTCCCCTAAACTGAGAATGTCTAAAGCCTGGGGCAAACTTCTGGGTGTTCTCAAGCCTTAAATGCCACTGCTTAAAGAGTTAAAGATCTCCCGGGACTGCAGGGAAGGAGCGATAAGGAAATCGCTCCAGCACTGGAGATGCTCCCCTCATCCTGGCCCAAAACAGGGACTGAGACACAGGAGAAAAACAGGAATGGACTCAAGGTTTGAGGAGTCTCTTAAGCACGCGGAGGTCCAAGATTAATTAGCATTTGACTTTTTTAGGTTGGAAACAACTGTTATTATAGTAATGTACCTTTAAAAACAAGAGTTTATTTCTCTTTTCTTAAAAACCCTACCTTTTTAAATTTAATTATTTTATTATTTATTTGGTTTTGGGGCCACACCTGGCAATGCTCAGAGTTTACTACTGGCTCTACAGTCAGGAATCACTTCTGGCAGTCTTGGGGACCATATGGGGTATTGAGGATCAAACCTGGGTTGGCTGTGTGCAAGGCAAGCACTCAGCCCACTGTACTGTGACTCCAGCCCCGAGTTTACTTTTCGTGTAGTCACAGAGTGCTTAAAATTTTCCTGTTGGGAATAAGTGCTTTGGTAACTATACTCTACCCAAGAAAATGCTAGCAAACAACGTACTTTTATCAGTTCGAGCTAAAAACCTCCTCCTAAAGAGAAAAGCCATTTCCAGGGTGAGGGAAGCCCACCTGGACCATGGAGTCCCTGGAGTGGACCATCAGCCTCCTATACATTCTGGAATTACTCTAGCCCAAACCTGGGAGGGTTGGCTCTGAACAGTTTTTGTTCTGATTCGTTTTTTAAGTGAAGCAAGATAGTTTTTATTGAATCTACTTTACTTAGAAAGATGTTAGTGGAGAGAAAGAGAGGAAATACATGTTCAAGAGAGAATACTGGTTTCTCCAGAATGGAAGAGAAAGAGAGAGACAGAGACAGAGAGAGAGAGAGAGAGAGAGAGAGAGAGAGAGAGAGAGAGAGAGAGAGAGAGAGAGAACAGAGGCTTGAAGAGCGAGCAAGACGACACTGAGAAGTGTTTTAAAATAAAAGTTAAGGGACTGAACAATAATACAGCACGTGGGAGTTTTCTTTGAACATGCCTGGGTTTGATCCTGGCATCCCATATAGTCCCCTATATCCTGCCAGGGACAATCCCAAGTGCAGAGCCAAAACTAAGCCCAGAGTACCACTGAGTGTGGTCCAGAAACCAAAAAGAAAAGTTAAAAAATGCTGTCCATAATGTCCACTCTGCTTCCAGGAGGAATCCCAATCTATATTTCAGTTGGGAGCCGCTTGTTCAGAATTTAGAAACTCAAATTAGAGAGTATTGGAGAAAACGTAATCCAACAGAGTTGTACAGAGGATTTCTAAAGAGTTTTTTTTTTTTTTTTTTTTTTTTAGTTACAACTACTAAGAAAAAGAGGAGAACAAGAGTAAGGGAAGTAGAAAATGGAGCATCCTTTTTAGTAAATGTCGTCAGAAATAAGCGACACTTAAAACTATTTGCTTCCCTAATGAAATAAAAACGCAGCTTAATTTGAAATCCTAATTCCACTCCCTGACCAAAGTCTCAAATTGTAAGCAGGTTGACTCCAGGTTCAGATGACAAAGTTTGGGGAAAATTTGATCTCTAGATAAAAGAGCGGGTTACTTTACCTAGAATTCTCTTTCTAGAAGTAGGTATATTGACTCTCTCTTGGTATTTCGTGTTGATTTGAATGAAAAACTTGTTTCTAGTGGAACATTAGGTGATTAAAAAGTTGGTGGGAAGTAAAACCCCCTAAAAAAACCCCCTAAAAATTAAACCCTCCCATACACAACTTTTCTTTGCAGCACAAGACTTTCAAATAAATGGGGGTTGAAGAAAAATGCACAGGAGCCCTGGCTCTGAGAAGGTATGCGCCTAGGAATCTAGCTACAGAGTGCTGACATTTGACACCACTATGAACCCTGCCTGCAGCTGGTGTCAGCCTCTGAATTCTCTCCCACCTTGTTCTTGGCCTCTCACATCCTTCTGGCCCAGTGCCCTGTGCCTCATGGGGCCTCTTCCACTGTGGAGACTGCAAGCAAGGACAGGGCTTGAGCTGGCATCCTTGCCAGGGTTCAACCAGTGTCCAATAACAGCAATCAGAGGGCAGTTCCTCAATGACTTCAGAGAGGCCACTGCTTAGTAGGAGGAGATTTTCTGGCTGTGTGTGATCAGTTTCTGTGAGTTTGCAAATAGTCATAATTAATGAAATCCTCACTACAGTGCAGCGGGAGAGTTTCCTGCATGAAGGGACGGCCCTAGGCCCTAAAGATATTGTTGTGGCTTCTGTAGTGCGGTAGCCATGGAAGCACTGGGGTGTGGTGGGAGATTAGGCTGCGCAGCAGCCATTGTGCGCTGCCAGATAGAATTATCCTTTGATGTATACCGGGGTCTAAATTGTTTTCTTTCCTTTGATACATTTAAAATTAAGATTGCGTGTTAATCTCTAATTAATTCCAAGATCAAGCTCCTATTTTAGCCCCTTGAATGAGTGCTGTTGGAATGCTTTTAGAAAATTGGAGCCAGAATAAAATATTTTCCAATTATATCAAATACCTTGTGGGTATGGTTCTTGGGCACTACTGTATTGAGTGTGGGATGTTAGACCAGAATGCCCTGGCTTTAAATCAGTGACCATGTTTAAGTCAGAAATGGAGTACTTATGACATACCATATTGCAAAGGATACTCAAGAAAAAATTAAGGCTAAACCCAGCTAGCCAAAGAGAGTTCAGAGGTTGGGGTGGTGGGGTGTGCAGATGGCTCAGCAGGTTGAAGTACACACATTGCATGTAAGAGCCCCAGACTCAATCCCTGGCACCACATGACCCTGGAGAGGGGTGCAGTCCCATTCCCACCCCCTTGAACCTTTGGGTGTGACTCAAAAAACAAGGAAATAAATAGCTCAATCATCATCAGTTGTGGGACCAGAAAGATAGATAGGAGGTTAGGCACCTTCCTCGTTGCACAGCTGATTTGGGCTGATCCCAGACTCCACAAATGGTCCCCCTAGTACTGTCAGGAGTGATCCCTGAGCACAGCCAGGTGTGCCTTCCACCCTCACCTCAGAAAGAGACTCATCAGTTGAAAAACGTTTCAAAGGGTTTAAAAGGGAGGTCTTTAATATTTATATTTATTTATTTTCTTTTGGGGGGGTCACACCCGGCAACGCTCAGGGGTTACTCCTGGTTCTGCACTCAGGAATTACTCCTGGAGGTACTCAGGGGACCATATCTGATGCCAGGGATTGAATCCAGGTCAGCCGCATGCAATGCCCTCCCCACTGTGCTATTGCTCCAACCCCTAAAAAGGTCTTTTTAAAGGGTTGAATAATGAGTAGTAAATAATGAGTAAGCAAATAGCATAGAATGAACAGGTAAGAGATGTAACTACTGAGAAATGTGAAGATGGCAGAGAAGCAACAGAAAAGGATACCTGTAGAGGGCAGGTCTCTGTACACTACAACTTGGATGAAAATCTCCATGCTCCACTCTGTGGGGCATCCAACGAACTCTGGGAGAGGCCACAGGGTGGGTAGGATGATGAAATGAGCTGGGACCTAGCGAGAGGCTCCCAGACCACCCTCAGTGCCTGGGTGGGGTGCAGAAGGAGATCATCTTTGCAGCAGGACACAAACCTCTCCTGGCACGTGTGACCATTCCAGGGACAAAGTGGGGCAGAGACCAAGTAAACAGTCAATGATACCGAGGTTTGCAGGCACTCATGTAGCACAGCTGAGGCTGAAAACATTCTGACTCCTGATCTTCATTAGATCCAGGGGCACCTATCAGACCATGAATCTTATAGAATTTATTTCGGAGGGGCATTACTGTTATTCCTATGGAAATCAACCTTCTTATTAAGTTCTACTTTATCAAGAAAAGAGAACTTGAATCTGTTTGAGGGCATCATTATCTGTTTACCTTCACTTGTTCTTAAAGTCCGGGAAGGCAGGTGATGTCTGATTTTGATGTCCTACCTCCGACTCGGACCTGAGGCCATGAGGGAACATCCCTAAAGGCTGCTTTACCCTAGTCACTGGGCTGGAGCCAGCACAGAGGGCAGGGCACCAAGGTGCTCTGAAGAGGCCTGCACTTGCTCTGCTGGTTGCTACATATTCTTTTTTAATATTATCTGATACAAAGACTCCTTTGGGGGAGGGGGGACTCGGCAGTCAGCAAGCTTGAGGCCACTTAGAGCTTGAGGCCACTCCTGTGTGTGCTCAGGCCTGGCAGCGTCCACCAGAGCTAACCCCAGCAGAGCTTTAGGGCAACATGCTGCCTGAGACACAAAGCAAGGACCTCCCACACATGCCAGACTTGTAGTCTTCCTCAGTGAACCCGTGCAGACAGCTACAGCTCGGTGAACTATGAACGAGATTTAGCTAGGTCCAAGGGATTCCAGTCCTACTGTGCTGGGGTGAAATGAGAAGCTATATGTGAGCATCTAGAGCAAGGGAGTGGGTTGTCTGTTCAGTTCAGGTACAACTATGTGAGAGGACACATTCGTAAATGAGGCCCAACTCGGATGAGGACCTGAAAGGGAAGCATGCTGGGGCCTCCTGTCTGAGGAGAGCAGTGCTGGGCTGCAGCCAGACTCTCCCGTTGGACTTCCCAAAGCCACTGCAGGCTCACTGGTCTTACTGATTCAATGCTAAAACATAGGGCTGACTTAGCAGGCCTTAAAACATACCATGAATCTTCAAAAGATTCTCATTTGAAGGAATTGTTCAAGTGTGATTTATTACAGCTCTACTCTTACCAATTTGTCTGCCAAATGTAGATCCTCACTCTATGCTCCAGTGAGTCAGAATCTCTAAAGGGTAGGGCCCTTCGCAAGAATTTTTATTTAAACATTCCATGGGAGATTTTTCTGGAGCAATATAAAAGTGATACCATGAGTTTAGGGACAAACAGTGGGAAAAAAAACCACTGAACACTGGTGATGATACATAGTAAATCCTCACTTCACACCTTGGAAAGCTTCTTGGAAAAACGCGGCTTTAAGCAAAATGAATAAGAAACCAAATTTTTCCATAAGCTAATTGTTATGTTGCTATGGCATAATGCCAGTGATGTATCCATCACCAAACTTCTAAATCCAGACCACAAACACTCCTATTATTAAATAATAATTTGTATTCATGCACTTTCTAGTCCATTTATTCAAGTTTAAGTTCTCAGGTGGTTGGGCGCCCAGAAAACCAGGATTCAAGGTGGAACCAGACCCTGGGCAATCACAAGGTACAATATACAGCTGACCACACTCCCTCCGAGAGAAGGTATGTAGACACACCACTGATCACCATGGGCCTATCTCTGGGACAGATGTGGCAGGAAAGAGGAACACTCAGAGAAAACATACACAAGCTTGGCAGAAGGTGTAAAGAGTGACCTCACTGGGAACTGATTATATTTTCTCCATTAATATTATAGTATAATATAAATAACTGAAGGAAATAACGTTATTTGACATCCCATAGCCTCCACCAGGTCAGCTTAATCCACCGGCCCTACTCTAGATTCACAACGAAGTCTCCAAGGAGATTTGAGCAGCTAAAATTCATGGATACATCAGTCATCAGTATTCCAGCTGAAAACTCTGAGGTGGCGTTGGGAGTGGGGTAGGCCAAGTGCCCACTCTGCCAAAGCCCCAGTAGCCATACCCATACCCCATAGCTGCTGCCATACTGGCAGCCCAACTGCACCGCTTCACGGCTAATCTCTGCAGAGATACTAAGCCATGAATACTCCAGGTACGTGGTTTTCAGGCTGAAAACTCTGGAGTCTTCCTTGAATGAGGCAGACAATCGCCCCCGTCATCCCCAGTGCTTCCAAAAGCCCTGGTAGCCAAGGCTCACATCCCACTTTGCTACCATGTCAACTTATTGGGCCCAATTCTACAGATCCTGAAGTTTCTTAACTGTGTTAGTGTAATATCTCCAAATTTCACAAGACTGACAGTCTAGTAGGAGCATACCAAATTAGATGGGGAAGTAACATAGAAGCCAACTAAACACAACAAACAAAAACTATGGCACAGAAAGCCCACTAGCAGCAAACAGCTCAGTAAATCCTCAGACTAGTAAATTTAATGACCTGAGAAATATAACCATTTTCACAAATTTTCTTTTACTGAAGTAATTTTGATAACTCCATTAGTCACTGAGTTGTAAGAAGCAATACAAATATTGTGTGCCTTCTAAGAGGGCAGACTTGGGGGTGGTTGGTAAAAAGAGACAGTGGTAGAGGGACGGTCACTCTGGTGGTGGGACTGGTGTAAGAACACTGAATGTCCATAACAAGTGTATTATGAATAGCTTTGTAAACCACGGTATTTAAATAATGTAGAACAAGAAAAAGAACAGGATGCTATTTGAGGGCCTGTTGTACAAAATATGTCAGTGTCTGGGTCCCCACACCCACTGCTCAAGCACTCTAGTAAGGAGCATCTTTGAAATGATTACTTAGAGAAGGATGCATGTGTGTGAGAGAGCGCTGAGTGTGTCTAAATTCTAGCTTCTGAAGCTGTGGGTTGTGACCCCATATAAAGTTTGGCAAAAGGCAAAGATCTCTGCACAACAACCAAAAGTTCATTCAAAATGGACCTCGTAATGAATTCAAAGTGATTTTGGCAGTGCTTGGCTGTGTTGCATTGCTCTGGTGAGAAGGGGTCCTAAGTGGAAATGTTTAAGCAGCCCTGTGCTGAGAGGTGTAAGCTGTAGACTGTGCGTGTGCACATGCACACACCTACCATGCAGATACGACACTCGGGCCAGTTTGTCTGGATTCATGACAACTATCAATTGCACCTAACTTCCTTGACTTTGCACAAGCTTTTTGCAGAACAAAACCGGAAATCCTCCAGTCCAACTTGACTACTAAGAGTTTAATGAAACTCTGGAAAATCACAGTGGACTCCACTAGGAAGTTTTCTTTAGTCCACACAAATCTTCACAGATATAACTGCACTAGCTGAGTTTTAGAAAAGCTTCTAGAAATATCTGATCTTGATTGAGTTAAAATTAGGTGCCAGAATTTCTAAGTCAGAAAGCTGTTCAGTATACATATATTTGTTTATTTGGTTTTTAACTGAATCACAGTGAGATACACAGGTACAATGCTGTTCATGTTTCAATTTCAGTCATACAATGTCCTCCTGCCTGCCTCAATGCAGATGCTCTCTCTCTCCCTCTCTCTCTCTCTCTCTCTCTCTCTCTTGTTGTCTTATAGTTTGCAATACAGATACTGAAAGGTTATCACGCATATCCCTTTACCTACTTTCTACACTCAGTTCCTATCCATAATGATCATTCCCAACTATCATTGTCATGCTGGTCCCTTCTCTATCTAAAATTCCTATTTGGCAAAGAATGAATCAGTTGTTACACCTGTGCTTAATAGTCTTTCAATCATATCTACTGTCTGAGGTGCTTACTGACATACATTCATTTACAAATGAGTGATGCCTGGCAATTTCTGCATGCCAAGTGGTCACAAACTGTTTTCTTACTTTCTCAGTCTCTGGGCTGGGTGGTCAAATTCTTTAAGTACCATTTGGCACTGTTCAATTTAGCAATGATTAGAACTAGCAAAGTTCTTGGCATTGCTTTAGGTACTATTTATGCCAACAGTCTAGTCTAGGGTGGGTGTGCAGAGGAAGGAGGGAGAAAGATGAGCAAGGCCTTCTTCTTGCCGTCAGAGGTTTTCAGACCTGGACAGCACATGGGGAATACACAAATAACAACTCAAAACAAAACAAACATTAAACCAGTAGTTCACCTCACTAGAAAAGAGAGGGTCATTTTCTTGGGTAAAGCAGGAAAGTGCACTTGATCAGAGACTCAGGGAAGTGTGAACATTTTGTGACTCATCTCTAGGGATCAGCAGGGTGGATGAATTATTTAAATATATTTTTAAGTCCCTGATGGTGCTGAACATACACTCAACATTACTAAAATTGTACTGAACACCAATTGATACTATCTTTATACATATGTATAACACAGTTATATGCAGGTGGCAGAGGTGTGTGTGTGTGTGGTGTGTGTGTACCTCAAATTAGCTTGTGTAATAATAAGCATTCTTCAGATGAGAAAACAGAGGTCCACAGACAAGGTAACAGACCTCTCATGTAACATATAGCCAGTATGCAGTGGTCCCCCCACCCTTTTTTATGGGAAGGAGAGGTAGGAGGGAGAGAGAGCTTGGACTACACCCAGTGATGCTGGGGGCTCCTACTAGTTCTGAGTTCAGAGGTGACTCTTGGCTTTGCTATGAGATCATAGAAGATCACATGTGGTACCTGGGATCAAACTGGGGTCAGCCACATGAAAGCCTTAACCTCTGTACCAGTTTTCTATGGCCCCTGGAATAAGTTTTTGAAACCATTAACTTAAGTCCAGAGTTGGAGAGCTTAAAGACCAGTGTAATGTACAGACATTTTTAAAATTTTATGTTACCCATGCTTGTTTGAACCTAGGCTTTCATTAGTGAAAATAATATAAATGAACATCTTAGTGGTTTTGACTAAACAACTACTGCACCAGTTCCCGCTAACCTCTCCTTCAGCAATTTGAATTTTTTTTAACTTTCCTTCCCATTATTTCTGTGACCACCGGGTTGGAGCACATGCCTGGTTAAGTGCTTGTGGAGGCTGCCCTTTGGCCAAAGGTGCCTGTGCTTCTTCACTTGTGATGCTCACACTCAGATGGCTGTGTGCAATACTCTGCTGTGGTACTACAAGTTTGTGCCAATGGAGATGCTAGGATCATGCTTACCAAATGTGGGTAAAACCAAGGACCGAACTCACAGTGTTTTACCCACTGAGCTTTCCTAGAAGAGCATTTTCAAGGATCTAGATGTCAATCCAAGGGAATCAGAAATTCACTTTCATCCTTTCAGATCTTATTTTTTAGACACTCAGAAAAGTGCAAAATTGAATATGAGGTAGTAGCTAGCAGCATAGCAGAGAAATGAAAGTCTTGGGAATCAGACAAACTAGGGGTCAAACCCTGACTTTGCTACTTGCCAACTCTGGGTTTGATCTCAGTTTATACTTCTGTGAAATGAAGTAAGAGAATTTTCTCGACAGGGTTTGTTGTAAGGACTGAATAAAGTCTTGTTTATAGAGTGCTTTTTGGCATCCTGTCCCATAGAAAGGAAACCACTGAGAAATTTACAATTTGATCATGATGGACAAACACAGTATGAGATACTCTGAAAAGCAAAGGAACAGGGTGAGTCAGACACAAGGAGCCCAAACCTGAGTCTCTACTGCAGACTGCGGTAGTCTAGAAACAATGCAAGAGAGATAGATTCCTTACACTCCTCCACACACTGTTCTCCCACCCCAGAGCTCACCTTCAGATGCTCCTCTAGTCTCGCATTAGCCTCATCTCTGTATCATCTGCACTGTCCTTCCCAGAGGGTTTAGGAGCCCAGCTTCTGCTTTCCTTTTCCTGGTGGTCCAGGTCAAGTTTTCTTACACCTGCCCCCAGTCCCAGCTGCACAGATATGCTTTGAATTTCTCTTCCAACTCCCAATTTAACCCAACGGTAATTTTGGATCATGCTGTTTAATTGGTATTTGGAAATTTTCCAGATAACTTTCTGTCAGAGATTTCTCTGTTTTAATTTCAATTTCAATTTGATCTGAGAAAATATTTTGTATGATTTCTGTTTTATAACTTTAGAGCCATCTTACTTTATGTCTCAGAATATGGCTTAAATGGTAAATGTTCAATGTGCACTTGAAAAAGTCGATTAGGTCAAGTTTCTGGGAAGTGCTAATTAGGTTTTCTAAGTTCATAAACTGTGGGTATGTAACTGAATGTGGGGTTTGTTTTTAAAGTAAGTTTGTTATGAATTATTATCTGTAGCTGTTGGGTTTGTATACCTAGTTTACATACCTATACACTGGGATCACATAAAAAATTCTCAGGAGAAAAGGTATCACAAATGAAAAAGTTTTAGGAAGCCCTGATCTATATCTTCATTTTAAATCCATATGTTTCATGAATTACTTGAAAGGGATATTAAAGTCTCCAATTACCATAGCATACTTATTTTAAAATTTATTTCTCTCAGTTTTCACCTCAGGTATTCTGAAATGCTACTACTGTTACAGGCATACACACTTAGCACTGCTAGGAATTCCTGGGAAATGTACTAATTTATCTTTATTAAGCCAGATAATCTCTCTTATTCTGACATCTACTGTGCTTGAAATTAGTGTAGCTACCCCAGTTTTACTTTAGTGTTTTTATACCCTTTTTTTGAACTGTGGATCATTCTCCACCCTTTTACTTTTAATCTGAGTGCATTTATTCTAGAGAGCCATTTTACTCAAGTTAACAGCCCAACTTTAAGGTAGTCACACGATTCGCATTTAAAGTGGCTTTTGTTACTAGAGAATTGAGTTCTACCATCTTTCTGTTTACTCTTCAGCCTTTCTTGATTTCTACATTCTCCACTCTGTTGTCTCTGAATTTAATTGAGTATTTGTATGATTCCATTTTATCTCGCTACTGAATTTTTATTTATACTTCTTATTAAGATGAAAGAAAATGACTGGCAAAGTTCTAATATGCCTTTATTGATAACGTTTGATTACTTTGCACTTCCTAAGAATGAGTTGGGAGAGGACTCTAGTTGTGTCTCCTGCTGAAATAAACTCTGAGATAGACAGAGCTGCACTAGAAGGACAGTAGAGCAGGAAGGGCATTTGCTTTATATGTGGCAGATCCAGATTTCTCCTGTGCACCGGATATGGTCCACAGGGCCTCACCCAGGACTATCCCTGAGTACAGAGCCAAGAGTAAACCCTGGCAACAGCCAGGTGTGACTGCAAAACTGAACATGAATAATTGAAAATAACTGAAGTATGTGACACTATTCTACTTTAATAGAATCTTTTAATATACACCTCATTAGTATTCAATGAACGGTCATACTTATTTTTTTTAAAAAAGCATAGAGCTGGGTGAATAATAATGTTTCTATATATATACATATATATACATATATATTGCATTTTGGATCACACCCAGGGGTTACTCCTGGCTCTTTACTCATGAATTACTCCTGGTGGTGGTTGGGGGACCATATGGGATGCCAGGGATCAAACCCAGGTCAGCCGCATGCAAGGCAAACCCCTACCCACTGTGCTATCACTCGGGCCCCTGTATTTTTTATGTAATAAACAATGTTAAAATTTCGAAATAAAATTTTTTGAAATAAAGTTTTAAGTTGTTTGACACAATACTTCTGAAAATAAATATCTAGAAATTATAGAATTTGATCCTGGGGGAAAATCCTACAGAATTCTTCAGAGAAGCACTCTCCCTTTCCTTTGGGAAATGGCCCCTTTTGAGATCTAATGATATATACCCCCCACTAAAAGCTGTATGCTTTATGATTCAGCAATTTCATTTCTTGACATCTATCTTCATAACACCTCTCCTCTCTGCCCTACCTCCGTCCACTGATAAAAAGGATTACTTTGAAAAGACACATGCATACCTATGTTCATTGCAATATATTACAGAAGTCAGGAAATGAAAGCAAACCCAAAGGTATAACAACAGATAAATGAATAAAAAAGTATCACTTCACTTGATAACTTCACTTGAATCCCGTTATTCATTGATTTCCTCTAGCGGGCGCCAGTAACATTTCCATTGGACCCTATCACATGCTAATGTAGCCCAATGGCATCTAGTTGATTCAGGAATATGAAGAGCCTCAAACCATTCCTTCAGGGTCTTGACAAGGAAGTCTGACCATCTTGTAGGTGGGTGGCCACGTGATCTTTTGACATCCCGTGGGATCCAGTCCGTAACGGCTCTAGTTCAGCAGTTGTCTCCAAATCACATTACATGTCCAGCCCATCTGATTTTCAATGCCTTGGCAAACGAGACAGTGTCCCTGATTCTGGAATATCAACAGAGGTCAGAACTTTGGGTTCCTTCTCTCACTTGAGTGAGGAATGATATTCCAAGCATAGCTCTTTCGATTCCTCTCTGGGAGACCCGAATAGCATTCTTATCCTGCTTTCATAGGGCCCAGGTCTCTGAGGCATATATTAATGCAGGGAGAACAGTGGAGTCAAAGAGATGTGCCCAGAGCCAGAGGTTCTTTGTCCTTTTAGCTATTTCTTCGATGCCTTTGAAGGCATTCCATGCTGCTCTCTTTCCTTCTGCACAGCTCAGGTTTTAGGTCGTTCATCATGTTGATTTCTCGACCTAGGTACACATAACTGCTGCATTCAGAGATGTTTGTTCCATTGAGAGTGAATGGGGCCTCAGGAACTAGTTCATTTTTCATAAACATAGTTTTCTTTAGATTCAGCTGTAGACCTATCTTTCCACATTCTCGGTTGAAGTCAGCCAGCATTTGTGCCGCTTGGCTAATGTTTGGTGTTATTAGAGCGATGTCATCAGCGAAGCAGAGGTGGTGTAGTTGCCAACCATCTATCTTCACTCCCATTGCTTCCCATTCTAATTGTCGCATGATGTTCTCAAGGGTGGCACTGAAGAGTTTTGGTGAAATGGTATCACCCTGTTGAACCCCTCTTTTGACATCAATGATCACTTCTTTGTAGAATGGTGAGATCCTGGTGGTGAATCCGTAATACAGCTCACAAAGGATCTTGATGTATTGGGTTTGTACACCCTGTTTGGCTAGGGCTTCGATGACTGCTTCAGTCTCCACAGAATCAAAGGCTTTCTGTAAATCAATGAACGTGAAACAGAGCAGCATCTTGTACTCCCTACAAACCTCAATGAGCTTGGTTACCGCGTGAATATGGTCGATTGTGCTGAATCCTATCCGGAAGCCAGCTTGCTCATCGGTTGTCCTTCTTCTAGTGTTCTGCTAATCCTGTTCAGGATGACTCGTGTAAACAGCTTGTAGAGGACGGACAACAGGCAGATGGGGCGATAGTTGCCAATGTTGTGAATGTCTCCCTTCTTGAACAGTAGAACTGTCCTGCTGGTTTTCCATTGGGAGGGCACCTTGCATTTGGACAGGTAGCTTGTGTAGAGCTAGTGTATTGATGAGTACTGACGGCAGATTCTTCAGGTGTTCGGGTCTGACTTTGTCTGGGCCTGGTGCTGTTCCCTTCTTTACCGACGAGTTGGCATGTCGGATTTCAGAAGGGAGAACATTGGGAATGACATATCCATCCTGTGGAATTTGGTATGTGGGCAGGTGGATGTGGCTATCAAAGAGATTTGAGTAGAAGTCCTGGATAATCTTCTCCATTGCCTTTCTGGAAGATGTGATAGATCCATCAGGGCGTCGGAGGGCAGTCATCTTGGTCTTATAGTTGGTGAAGGACAGGCGGGCAGTGCGGAATGCTTTTTCCCGGCTTCTGCTGCATCTTCCAGTATTTCTGCTCTTTCTTTGAGGTCTCTTTTATCGCTTCTCTGCACCGTTTTGCAAGTTTGGATGTTAGCATTTGGTCTCCTGAGGCTCGCGCCTTGCCACTTTTTTTTGCCATTTGCCAAAAAAAAAGCATATACACACAAACACTTATACATACACACAATGGAATTCTACTCAGATAAAAGAAAAGATAGAATCTTAAAAACTTTGTTTGCTTGTGAGCAACAGTAACAGCATATTTGTTTTATACTTGCATACCCAGCAGTAGAGTGCCAAGATCCCTCCACCATTACGCTAAGGTCCCCTTCCCTCTCTGCTCTACCTCTGTGCACTGATAAAAATCTTCAGTTTGTTACAACTTGGATGGAACTTGAGGACATCAGGTTTAAGTGAAATAAGTCTAGGGAGAAGGGCAAATACCAGATGATCTCACTCATCTGTGGTATACAAGAGAAACAAAACAAGGAATGAACAGTATCAAACGATGACAAATCCATGACCTTGGATAACAAAACCTGAGTTTATCAAGCAACCGGGAGAGGGGAGGGGTGAAAAGAAGAGGCAGACTAGAAGTGACAAAGAAAACGTAGGTATTGGACATTTTGGTGGTGGTTTTGTACATCAAAACCATAAACATTAATACTATTGTAATGGTGTTACTTAAAGTACAATAAAAATTATTTTAAAAAAGAAAAGAAAAATCACATGCTCATTTACATACCAAACTTGGTGTGTAATATTGGGCATTTGCTGACTTCTTTAAGAGCATCTAGGTTCTGATTAGAATCACTGGCCAGATCTTGATTCTGTGAGCAAGTATTTGGCTCAATCATACAGCTTCATATTGGGCCAAATGGAAGAAGCACTGGGTTTGTCTTGAACTTCTTGTGAGACTCTGAAACCCTTCTATGCTGTTGTGTTGAGTTTTGTTTGTTTGGTTTTGGGCCACACCTGGAAGTGTTCTGCAATTATCACCGGCTCTATGCTCAGGATTGTAGCAGGGATTGAATGGGTCTCCCCACATGCAAGGCTTGCTCCCAGCCATTTGAGCTATCACTCTAGCCCCTAGACTATTGTTTCTAGCCCCTAGAAACAATTGTTTAAGCAGTGTAATGCCACTGGACCCAGATCACACCCAAGTCTCAACTTAGATTTGTCATCTGCCCACTTCTATACAGTGATTACATTTAGTCCATACAATGGCCCATAGAAGTGCTTATGATTACAGCCAGCTGGCTAGTTTAAATCATTGGTATTCATCCATTGGTCCATGGAAATATGATGGCCTACAGGTAGCAAGGCTGAAGAACACTGGTCTACCGCCTTGGTTCCAAATTCTAGTCAGTGGACCAGTATGCAGGACAGGTGCTAATTCACAGGTATAGAAGGTTGAAGAATATTGTTCTAAATAGTTGACATACCTAGAATACATTTATCTCCATTTAATCTACAAGGTAGAGTTCTCTTAGGCACAGTTGCTTATATTGTGGCTACAATCAATGAGAAAAAATTGTTCACAAGCAAATTAGTTCAATTAATATAAAAACTGTCTCCAGCAGAAATATTTTTAAGCAACAACTGCTTATATTTTTAAAAAGAAAAGATTCCAATTTGTACTAAAAAAATGTCAGAGACACGGAACATTAATTGACAATGAATCCCGAAATATTTCCATCTATCAACTCAGCCCTCCCTAATTCATCTGCCAAGTTCTTCAGTGTCCATCTAAATTTGACTGACACCTGGTCAATCTGAATCAGACATTCTGTTAATTTCAGTAAAATTCCTGTACATACCACTGATACCTTTCATTCTCCAGGGACACACTTCCCATTGTTTTGTTCCATTTTTCCCTATTGTATATTTGTTTCCTTTAGATATTCAGTGAAGTTCCTGTCTTCAAGATATTTATGGCAACTGTCAGAGTTAATCCACAGGTAGGAGGAATCAGGTCTACAACCTTGCTGTGCCCTGATTTAAAGAACAGACATCCCTCCCAAAGTAGAACAGAAACTTGTAGAACTGTGAAAAATTCTACTCTTTGATAGAGGTGTAGCCTTGTGTTTTACCACCAAAAAATGTGGGTATTTATTCTTAGTTGTTTCTTTTTACTACTAAAGAATAAAAATATAGAAGGTTTCAAAACAACAACAAAAACAACAACAACAAAGTAGAACAGAGTTCTCAGCAACTTCCAGTTACCTCTCTGCTAGAGGACTTGGGGTTAGCTAATCTGCAAAAGAAATCCAACTCCCTAAACTTATGCTATTTAGGAGTAATTTCAAATAGAGGTATCCTATTTAAAATTTTGTGTTAAAATGCTTGTATTTTGAATAGTGAAAATAAGAGTACTTAGATTTAATCAGACTAAGTGGAACCCTTTGGAAACAACTGTGTGTATGTGTGTGAGTGTATGTGTGTGTGTGTGTGTGTGTGTGTGTGTGTGTGTGTGTGTGTGTGTGTGCTGGGGGCTGCTCGATCTGTGGCTCAGAAGCTTACTCTGGGGACTGAGAACTGCCATGAATTTAGTAGAGCCATTCCCACTTTCCATGAGACTTATCCTTAATTTCTCATGCATGTGACCCTGCAGAAAAAAAAATTTTTTTGGGAGTAGACTTTTGGGCCATAACCAAAAATGCTCAGGAACTACTCCTGGGTCTATCTCAGGGGTTACTGCTGCAGTGCTGAACACTGAACCTGGGTTAGCTGCATTCACGGCAAGTAACTTTCCCACTGCACTATATCTCTTTGTATTCTCCTTCATAAAAGTGGAATTCTGTTATTTATAGTTTACTTTATTGGCTAAAGCATGACATATAAATATGTATGTCATATGTATATTTATATGTATGACACATATATAAATATGTATGTCAATTTCATCTTGAGTATGACACACATGGAAATCCAACAAGCGATCTCTACCATTTTGGAAAACAAGTTTTCCAGATAAAAGTGGTTAGTCAAAATTTCAGCAAGTTAAAGATGAAAAAATCACCCTATTTTTTAGGTATTTTATGCCTTTTAAGTGCTCTTAGAAATAAAGTGTCAAAATTTGGCAATTCTAGAATCTGGGAAGCAACCAGAGTGCCCGAAAATCGATGACTGGATAAAAAAGCTTTGGTGCATCTACACAATGGAATACTATGCAGCTTTTAGGAAAAATGAAGTTATAAAATTTGCCTATAAATGGATGGACATGGAGAAGATTATGTTGGAGCGAAATTAGCCAGAAGGAGACAGTTACAGAATGACTGCATTTATCTGCATAACATAAATATATATGTACATATTATGATACCAATATCCAAGGTCAAGTGAAACATATATCAGGAGGGCTTGTCAAAGGTGGAAATTATCACAAACGTGTGGGAGTCAGAGGCTAGGTAAGACAGAAAATGGAACAGTGTGCTAACAATTGTCGAGGGTACTAATGCCAACCTAGAACTGAGCACTAAATAGAGGCAAAAGATACACATGACAACCCTTTAATGTATGTTCTGTAATTCATAGTCTGGAGGGAAGGAAAAGAGAAAGAGAGAGAAACGGAAAGAAATAAAGAACCTGCCATGGAGGAGGACTGGGGAGGGGGAGGAACCGGGACGCTGGTGGTGGGAGATGGGCACTGGTGCGAGATGGGTGCTTGAACACTGTATGACCAAAACCCAAATATGAACTTTTTAATTGTATATCTTTGTAATTGTAAAAATAAAAAATTAAAAAATTTTGGCAATTCTAAGGGAACATTTTCAGGTACTCTAACCAGCTCATTTTAATTCCTCTTTATCCTTTAATAGTTTATACTCTATAAAAGATAAGCTTCTTTTTCACTGTCAATTTTCTTTTCCTCTTGATCAAGGATTCTTTTAAATGTGTCCTCAAAGATGATAAATCAACTTAGATCAATTTTAGTGACCTCCTTCTTTATATACCACCACATTAATGATATCTTCAAAAATACCATTGGCCAGAGCTCATCCATCCACCTCTCTTTTCTTCTGCCTGGACTATCTTCTCTCTAGACAGTAGTCCTTTTTTTTTTTTTCTGCTTTTTTGGGTCACACCAGTCATGCTCAGAGATTACTTCTTGGCCCTGCACTCAGGAATTACTCCTGATAGTGCTCAGGGAACCATAAAGGATGCCAGGGATCGAACCCAGATGGGCTGTGTGCAAGAAAAAACACCTACACCCACTGTATTACTGCTCCAGCCCCAAAAGTAGTCCTTTTTTTGGTTGCTTGGGAACATTAGTGATAAGACCAAAAAAACACTACAGGTTTAGTCTGTTGTTTTGCATAAAACCAGAACTAGGAAGCAAACTAGCACTTAATAATTGGCGTATAATTTTCTGCTTCCTGTACACACTTTTATTCTCATCTAAAGGGCTGGGGATGTGGCTCACTTGCACAAAGGACCTGGGTATAATTCCTGGCTCCACAAAAAAGAAAACAAAAAGCGTTCTGGAGTCAGATGCCTTAGTTCCACTTTTGGGGCCAAAGAGGCAGTAGAGGGGTTAAGGTGCTTATCTTGCAGGAGCTGAGGGGTGGTAGTAACTGTGGGTGCAATTAGGGTGACTTTCTTTTTACTTAAAGAAAGCAGATTTCTGGAAAAAGAAGGTATACTGTGGCTTTTTAGAAAAGGGTCATATAAATTTAGGAACTTCTCACATAAAATGAGGCATTATACCACAATATCTGATGTTCCAATTTTTTGCAAAATTACTGGCTATAATTTTAGAGCAAGTTTTTCTCAATGGAATGGCTAATACATTGACTTTAGTGAAAGTTAACTATTCAGAAAGTGTTAACCATCTAAGATTTTGATTACTGATATCAACCACTGACAACCATGCAGCATTTCCATATTGGAATATTGAAGGCATCTATGGAGAATTAGTAGTTCAATAGTTCAGTATGTACAAAAGAAAGTTATCCTTAGCTTGCAATACTATCAAGTTATGCCCTTATTAAAGAGTTAAGAGTGCATCACTTGTCTTCTCCGCTGTTCATCAATTTGCTTGGCGGGTGCCAGTAATATCTATATTCGTTGGGAATGAGGTCCATTATTGTTACTGTTTTTTGACATATCAAATATCTGACATGTTTAAGAGTGTAAGAGAAAGAAAAAAATAGGAAAAGAAAGCAGAAAACATACCCAGGGAAGCAGAATTTAAAGAGGAGCAAGATCAAGATCTTCAGCTGAGGTAAAATAACCCTTTGTAGATGAGTGAAAGGTCAGAAAGAGAAAATCAGGCATTTTACATCCTCTTACAATCTTGGGGGTGGGGGTGAGTTAATTAACTTCCTTCGTGACTCTTACATATACCTCAAAAATTTTTTTTAAGACTGTGTGCACAAAGTCCACTCTGGAGCTGTCCACACCCCAAAGTGGGAGTGTCATTAATTTCTTCAGGGGCTTTCTCCTGTCTCTGGAGCAGCCCTTGTTCTGACAAATGTATACTTCTTCTCTCCTTTTAATGTAAAATTTCTTTACTTCACTATAAGTTTTTTGCTACAGAGCAGCTTAAAGACATTTACCTTCTCAGCTTTCTTCCTGTTATGGCTTTCATGCTGTGTCCTATTTGGCAAAGCTAGGTTCACGTCATTAATTCTATGATTTAAATCGAATACAGCATACTTTATTTTAGTGGTTAGCTATTTGTAGATTTGAGTATTCGATCCATTTCTAATTTAGCATGTGAAAGATATAAGGGAAAAAAACACCTTTCTACTTACGGCTTGAATGGCAAATTCCATGCCATTCAGACTAGATTAATCACTCATTGACTATTTATTGCTGACTGACACTGAGCCAACCCAATGAAGAATCTAAAAGAAACATTAGACACAGGGGGCTGATTTCAAAGAAATTACACTACAGTCAGGGTAAAACAACTAACACCCTGGGACAATTCTAGAAGCAGACAGCATATAATTAAGTATTAAAGACCGCGATAGTGGCTAGAATTGCTGTGGGGGCTCTGAGGAAGGAACGTCTACCTAGGCTACAGTTGCTAGGGAAGACTTTTGCAGACAAGTTGGGACTTGAGTTAGACAGAGATATGTCTGTCCCCAAATACTAGCACAGAAAGTTGCAGACTGAGCATGTGTGTTTCAGAAGAACACTCAGTTTTCACACACTTCTCTCTGGTGGGGAAAATCTATTTGGCACACCTCAGAAGGACTTGGGTGCGAACTAGCAGACTGGGCGGGGGAAGGTGGCGTGTGTTTAGAGTAGATGCAAGGGGAGAGAAAGAAAGCAGCAGAGAAACATGTGCGCTTAGAGAGGGCTGTTTGCCTGGGAGTTTTCCCTTCTGTTCGATGCCCCCAAGCACCTGTGGCTCCTTCTGCCCACTCATAGAGCATCCCTGAGGTTTCACCTACCTGGATTCTGCCAAGTGTCAGTGAGCATCCCCTCAGGGCCTCTTTTCACAAACACCTGGCCACTGCTTTGCTTCTCAGAAGCTAAGAGTCACCACCCAGCTAACTCTTAATCAGCCCACAATCCACAGCTAAAGAAAGAGCAGTGAGCAATGTCTTAATATTTCATCTCTATAAGCATGTTACTGCTGGGTGCTGGTGGTGAGGGGTTAGTTAAAATTTTCAAAGTGGTGAGGGAAATAAAACTCTTATGTTTTTTACACACGCTTTAATATTCTTTAATCTAGTTTGGTCACTTATTAAACTGTATCACTTATTATGGTAGGTACAGACAATTTAAGTGCTTAAAAATCAATTCATTCACTCCTCATAACACCCTCATAATATAGATATTATTTTATAGGTAAGGGAAATAAGACACAGAGATTAGTGAATTTGCCTGCATCTACCAGCTAGGATGTTGCAGAGCCAATAATTAAATTCATGTTGACTGACTCTAGAGTCGTTGGAATTAACTACATGTTGCATTGTCTGTGATAAGTTAATTTTTCCCATTTGACCAATTGTGAGGGGTCCAGATTAAACACTGTCTCAGGCGAGTCTGTGGGGATTGTTTCTTATGTTTGTCTTTAATTTTATTGAATCACTGTGAGATAGACAAAGCAGTTCATGATTGGTTTTCAGTCATACCGTGTTCCAACACCATTCCCTCTCCATCAGCACATTTTTCTCTAGTACCAATGTACTCCCAATTTTCCCTACAACAATCTACTCATTACCCCCAACCTGCCTCTATAGCAGGCATTTTTCTTCTCTCTCTCTCTCTCTCTCTCTCTCCGTTATTTGGATCACGTTAGTAGTTGTTTAAGTGACCTCTGTGGAGGCGATCTCCCTTTCAATCAGGGTAGGCATTATCCAATCTGCTAAGAGTCCGAATAGACTAGAAGTTGGAGGAATAATGACTTTAGCCCTTTCTTTCTGCTTTTACTGGTAGAAACTGGCCTGCCCTTGGGCTGATTTTGCCACCACATACCCTTGTTGATTTGGTGAGTTTTTTTTTCTTTTTTGGGTCACACCTAGCAATGCTCAGGGGTTTCTCCTAGCTCTGCACCCAGGAATTACCCTAGTAGTACTCAGGGGACCATATGGGATGCTGGGGATAGGACCTTGTAGGACACCTGCAAGCAAAAACCCTACTCGCTCTATTGTCTCTCTGGTCCTAGTTGTTTGATTTGGACCCACTGACTTTTCTGAGCCTCCACACTGAGGAGAGTAGATCATGGAATCTCAGGCTTTATCAAAAGCCAATTCTCATGAAAAAATTCACCTATTTATCAGTATTTCCTTATCTAGCAGTTTACCTATCTTTTGCCCTTTGACTAATTCAATTTGTCTGGGGAATCCTGATTAATGATGGGACTTGGGCTGGATATATATCTTCTCAAATGCAAGAATAATAAGCCTGCCCATTAATACATATTATATATATATATATATATATATCACTGTATCACTGTCACTGTCTTCCTGTTCATCATCGATTTGCTCGAGCGGGCACCAGTAACATCTCCATATGACCTGTCTTATGCAAGTAGAGCCCAAGGGCACCTGCTTGCTCCAGGAACATAAAGAGCCTCAAACCATTCCGTCAGATCATGGGAATGAGGTCTATTATTGTTACTAGTATTTGGCATATCAAATACGACACGAATAGCTTGCCAGGCTCTGCCGTGCGGGTAGCGTACTCTTTTGTAGTCATCTCAAAATCCAGCATTTATTGATGAACCATGCGGCGCGCAAGTGGCCCACGCGCGAGCCGGGCTATGATAGGCTGGTCTGCTGGGTGGAGTTCTGGCGAGGGGAAGTCCGGATGTGGAAATGGAGGTCCTCATGGAGTGGGGGTCGTCTGGCTTGTTGTGAGGCTCTGCTGGGGTGGTGGGCCAGTGCTAGAACCCCGCCATCCCTCCCGGGCGTCTCATGAGCAGCTGTCGAGTGCTGTTCTTAGAGCATACTTTAATATGAATATAAGCAGATTTATTTTCTGATAAAAATTAGAATGTGAATAAAAGTTGTTGTCTAGCGAGGACTTTTTGACAGTATGTGTGACAGAAGAGAAGATGTCAGCATTCTATCAGGCTCTGTTTTTATCTATTCGGTTTTGAGGTCACAATCATCAATGCTCCCTTCCTCTTGGCTCTGTGCTCAGACCTCACTCTATTGGTGTTCAGTGGATATTATGGGGTCCCTAGGAATGGAACCTGGGTCAGCTGTGTACAAGGCAAGCACCTTACCCACTATATTTTCCAAGGCTTCCATTCTGTATTTTTCTATGCTAATGTGATTAAAATAAAAGGGCATTTAAACCATTATTATAGGTTCTTTATGCAGCATTTAAAATGTTATTATTGTAATATATTTGGCCGCACTTCCCTTTACTGTTTGACATAGCCTTTGGAATCATGACCATATGTAACTATGTATCTCATGGTGATTCAGTAAGAAAATAAAAATTAAATATTAGTATTAATACTAACAATGCACTAAGGGACATGAGCAATATAAGGACATAAAGGTTACTGAGATATATTTATTCTTAAATGAATTTTAGGAATTTAAGTTTTTCTTTTCTTTTTTTCTAGGCCACAAAATCTATTATCTGTTAGGACATTGAAATCTGAAAATATAATCCCACTGATGAGATAAAAAGACACAACTTCCAGTCTCAGTGGTTTCAAAGTGGAATGGCATCGACACTTATATTCTTCAGATATTCTATTTCTGTATTAACTATTAGTTGCAGTAATGGTGGTGCTAGATGATTGTGTTTTAGTCTATAGTTAAGGCTATCTATCTCTGACATTATCTTGTTCATTTTCTCTTGATTGTATCATTATTTATGAGCAACATAAAATAGCTTTATGAAGCAAGTTTGAGGTACATATATGCAGGGTGAAACAAACTTTCTCATTTCATCTCATAAGGCAGCCTGAATTTATCTCCCCACAGATAGAGAGTTTCAGGTTAAATGGCTAGCTAATGGTTTACAAGTGGCCTCAAAAGTGAGAGTGGGGGATTAAGGTCTAAGGTGCTGATGACAGTAAGCCAATCTTCGCATCTGAGACAACTGAATTTAACTGCCCCCCACCTTTCTCATTTCCTTTTCATTCTCTCCCCAGTATAAAATTCTTTCTAATCAAACCCAATAGAGTTACAACTATTGGAAATGGGGTGGGTGGGAAGGAATGAATTTAGTTAGTGCTCTGCACACATCACAGTTTTAACATAAAAACTTAATTTTGTTCCATACTTTTTTATTTGAACTTCTGGTGCCAATTACTGCCTTAGGTACCTGTCAGGTAATAACACAGGATATATTTAGATTTATATTTTAGATAAAACACCTTCTAAATTTTAAGCATACACATGCACACAGAGATATAAGGGAGTATGCCACTACATTCAGATTTATCTAAGTGTTCTCCAAATAATTTGCTTCGCAGCAGATGGTAAAACAGTTGTTAAATACATTTAAGTGACTGTATAAGGACAAATGAAATATCTTAATAATAACATCAAAGGGCTAAGCATGTAAATAAAATAAAACAAAAGTCAAGTGAAGCATGATAATCACTCAGACATATTTCTTCCCCCCCAGTTTTATCAGACACATTATGTGCTGGGTAGTGGGCAATTGTGGTACGACTATTGTTTTAGACAACTGTTGGCATCCCCAGGCAGGTGCAATGGTGCGAGCGGGAGACGGATGCCCAGATAGTCTGACTGTAGTTCTGGTTCATAGTCCTCGTCAGTGTGGGGAACTCTGAAAAGTTCAAATGACCATTAGAGGGGCTGGAGAGATAGCACAGTGGGTAGCATGCTTGTGACTGAGTTCAATCCCTCGGATTCCATATGGTTCCCTGATCACCAGGAAGAGTAATTCCTGAGCCCAGAGCCAGAAACAGACCCTGAGCATTAGCCCAGGTGTGGCCCTAAAACCAAGACAAAAGAAAACAAGCAAACAAACAAGACCACACAAAAAGCAAACCACCATTAGAAAAGGGATGTTTCTATCCTCTGGCCTGGTGACTGGTGGCACAGGAGGGAAGAAGGTAAAACAGCAGAAATTCCCTCAACAAAGCTGCTGCTTAGATTTATTTTTCTCTCTCTTTTCTCCTTCCCTTAGGAGTCCTTAGAGCTGGAGTTCAAATTCAGTTTTGAACTAATAGAAGGGGAAGGCAAGAGGTTAAACCAAACTGTTAACTGTGTCTCTTCAAAACTGACATTTAATACAGGGTGTAAATCACTAGGGGAGCCTGTTATTCCTTCAGGAATGCAATTACATAGGTCAAATAAAACATGAAAGAAACCAACAAGTTTTAAAATGTGAGTATGTTCTCAAAAGTAGGCAAGAAGGAATGTGAAGCAGTCCAAGGCAACAACTTTACTCCCTGCTGTCCTATAGGGAGAGGATTACAAGAAGAGGTTTCTGCTCTTTAATGATTATCTGGCTAAGCACAGGGATGGAAGCGTATCACCCTGTCTGGCTGCTCCCACTGGATCCTGGACTTCCCAGAGCTCTCTGCATTCATTCAAAGCAGGTGGAGGCTGAGTCGACTAGCCATGACCATTACAGTCTCATTACCCAGGCATGCCCTCCACTTAACACTTTTCAAAAGTGTTTATATGGCTGTTACAGAATACACTCTGGTATATATTTTTTCTGCTGACCTTATTTATACAAACCCCAAACTACCTGCAGAATCCTCTTCTGTGACT
The DNA here is from genome assembly GCA_021461705.1 of Cryptotis parvus. Classification (NCBI taxonomy): domain Eukaryota; kingdom Metazoa; phylum Chordata; class Mammalia; order Eulipotyphla; family Soricidae; genus Cryptotis; species Cryptotis parvus. The sequence continues at coordinate 5,094 of JAJIBD010024548.1, read as the reverse complement.
TTAACACTAGACAAAAATTAATGCTAGACTTCTTGCTAAAGGCTTCCCTGTCTACAGCTACTTATAAATTGTGTGGGTGACAATTTACAGCATAAAGGTGGGTGCGGGGCAGGTGTATGCTTTTGGGGGAAGTATATGAAAATCTTTATGAATTTCAAATAATTTAATACCTTGACTAGGCTGGACTGTTTTTTTCAGTTGAACAGACTCATGAACAAAAATAACCAAGTCACTTACATTTATGAGAATTCCCTGAGGTTAGCACCAAAGAGTGTCTATCTCACGAAATCTTCATTTTCTAATACAACTGGGTCCTGTGCATTGGCCTTATATGTACACACTCCTGGAAGCACTGGTGTGGGGCACAGACAACAGGAACACATTCTGAACTGACCAAAAGAACTTATTTATAGACATTTCTTTAAAATCTTATTTTTGGGGCTGGAGAGATAGTACAGTGGGTAAGGTGCTTGCCTGTAAGCAGCTGACCCAAATTTGATATGGTTTCCTGAGCCCAGCCAGGAGTAATCCCTGAGCAAAGAGCCAGGAGTAAGCTCTGAATACTGCTGGGTATGGCCTCCAAAGCAAAATAAATAAAGTCTTACTTTTAAGTGTATGGCGAAAGCATTGTAGGAACTGGATCTAGACACTATGAGAACAGAGACTGGCTGGGAAGGGATGCAGGCATCACAGGTCACTGAGGTTCAGATTCCTCCATGGTCGCTGATTTTTATAAGATACTTTTCATTTCTCAAGAAAAAACACAGTTTCAAATATATGGTGACTCAGACTTGATGCTCTTTATCATGTTTACAAGCTGGATCACATTACAAAAGCAACTCTAGCTCTCAGTCTAATTCCGAAGGTGCAGATTCTATCTGGCTGCATGAATCTTGGGAGTCTCCTCCCCCTTTGACACAACCTCAGCTCAAGCAGGCAAGGGCCCAGGCTGGCTGTTGAGTCCACAGACCACTGCTGAGGTGAAGCAGGTCCATCACCTCTTGTTCACTGGCAGGTGGAACTATACATCACACACACACACACACACTTTACACACACACACACATATATATATATATATATATATATATATATATATATATATATCATATATATATTAAATATTTTAAGGTCACACCTGGCGATGCTCAGGGATTACTCCTGGCTCTGTACTCAGGAATTATTTCTGGAGGAGCTAAGGGACCCATCTGGCACGCAGGGTTTGAACACAGATCAGCTACGTGCATGGCAAACACCCTATCTGCTGTACTATTGCTCCAGCCCCTATGAGGGGTATGTCTTGAGATGCACAATTTCCTGAGCTCCTTCCCACTGTGCAGTTCTACTTATATCAAGTTTTTCAGAAACCTCTTTGTTAACTCAGAAACTCTTCTTGGCTTCCCGGTGGCCATCTGACTCTAAGCTGAGTTATGCAAGTCTCATTGTTTAGCTGAACTTATAACAGCACTTTGGTTTTGAGCAGGCACAAAATTAGGGAGACAACCTAGATCCTCTTTACAAATGCTGAGATCTCTGCCCTTAGCTGAACTGCTAATACCACCACCAAAAATATATCCATCTCAGGGAGACTCAGAGTATCTTTGTGGCCATGTTCTTGTTTTGTTAAAAAAAAATGGCAACCTGACACCCTTATCATAAATAACACAAAAATGAAGCAAACAATAAATAAAGCTTTCCCTCTTTGACCATATGCAGAGTTCTCTTCCTGGTGTTAGGAGCTGTCACAGGTTAGATGTGCTATAAGAACTACTCTCCAAACTTTGACAACACATACAAATGGATGAGAGGCAGGAAACGTTCACGGTGGTCAAAAAGAGTAAAGGCAGGGAGCCTCCCTACAATTTTCAAGTAAGCCTGAAATTTGTTGCTGGGGAAAAGAACATGGGCTTGAAAGCCAAACAGATCTGGGTTAAGAATTCCAAGTCAGGCACTTATTAGTTATAAGGTGCTGGACATGATAGTTTACATAAATACTTTAGGTCTTCATCTGTACTATGGGGATTATCCTCGTTTCAGTTTGAGGATAGGGACTAATTTACAAAACAGCATTCCTTCCATATTCATGATGGGTAATTACTAAGTGGATATTGTACTGCAATGGGTCTGGATTTTACAGTACAAAGAGCCTCTACGGTCCAGTGCATTGTGTACCACAGCTTTCACTCTGTTTTGCCTGTTGGGTTTTTCCTCTAATGGGCATCTCTAGGAACTTGAGCTCTTAATCTGCCTTACCTACACTCCCCACCCAAGAGGCAAATCAACTTTATGCTTCAATTGCTTCATCCATAAAGAGGAGGATAGCCATATTTACCCCTCAGAGGAGTGTGGAAAAAATTCGCGATATACTTATGAAGTATCCTGAGTCTAAGATGAAGGCTCCTGTGGAATTACAGTATTATTGTGAAAACTATTAGCGTTATTTGACACTCTTTGCGCCATGCGTCTTCCCGTGGCGACTATGCTCTTTCTCAGAACACTAGGATCAAGTGCAGATGCAACTCTATCAAATTGTGCGAGCATATTTCTCTAGCCCACAGATATTGATGGATGTGCAGTTTACAACCATATATCCCAGAAAGAATCCATTTTCTACTGTAAAGGGGCCTGCTTTGAATTAGTGTAACAATCAACCACAGAGACTTCCACCATCACAGAAAGTTACCGCTCCTCTCTAATAGCCTCAATGCATTATTACAACGACTTTAACTTCCCTACTTGGTCAGCTCCCTAAGGAGACTGTGAAAAATAACTTATCAGACAACTCTATCTACAATTACTAGAAACTTTCTCAGTCTTCTCCCGACTTTAGAAGGATTGACCTTGAACCTAGAAGAGTTTGTTCCCCAGAAGCTGTGTCTACTTGTGAAACACAAGTCATAAAAATCAGACGGCTAGAGTCAGGCATCCGTCAACCTACCCCTCAGTCACTTTTTTCCTCCTCAGGTCCACCACAGTAGCAAGAAGCCAGGTTCCAGCAGACTGCTCTACTCTGCATAAGGGCCATCTTAACTTTCTAATTACCTCTGCTAACAACTCAACCTCTTTTTGCTAAGAAGTGAGAGCAATATTCAAGACTATCGAATTCCCTCACATAACTCTCGGGGCCATATGTGGCCTGTGGTTTTAGGAATAAAAAATAAATGACCAAATGGGAAACTGCAAGAGGAAAATAAATTCCAATTACAGCTTAGGGCTGGAGCCCTCAGCTCGCCATTTCTGCTGGTGTAGGGATTTAGTCTCCTTCTAATTCCAGACCCAGAGTAAGCTTCAGCATGGTACATGAAGAACACATATGTTTAGTCTAAAATCATAAAACTTTGCAGCCTGGGAAGCAGTCTTATTCTAGACTGGAAGCTCTCATCCCTGCTACAGTCATCATGAACACAGGCTGACACCGAATCAAGCCTATAATCCTCATAACAGAACATTCAGGAATCCTGGAAAGCAAGAGAGATGTGAATGCCAGCTTTTAAACTGACATCACCCATTGCTCATAGAGCTAAACTGGACAACCAAAAGCAAGTGACAGTCTGGTATGAGTTAAAAGTCACTTATCCTCCCCTTGTTCCTAACCACTCTCTCCATTGATTGAATTGATGTCCTAAAGTTCTGACAACATGTGGTAAAGATACAATATCCAGAAAGCTGTATTTCATACAGAAGTAGGCAGCATCAAAAAATCAGCATTTTATTCTACTTTTGATTTAGGGCTACACTTGTGTTCAGGGGGCTTATTCCTGGCTCTATACTTAGGAATCACTCCTCATAGGACTTGAGGGGAGCATTTGTGATGCTGGGACTGATCAGGTGGGTGATAAGCAAGGCAAACATCTATCCACTGCACTATCTCTCTGCTCCCATCATCATAATTTTTAAATTATTCTAGTACTGTACTAAAACCAATTCATGTTCAGAGAGAACCTACCTAATATTGTTTATATCTTTTCTAATTTATTCACATCACAGTAAGTTAAAATCAGTCACTGGTGCCCTGAACTCATGATGAAATCATGAGTTTCTTCATTTCCCCTCTGAATATCTCTTAAGCTTTTTACCATATACCACTAGCTGGCTTCCACTTTTACCCTATTATTTGGTCAGAGCTGAGTGCATGCCAATGCCAAGGAAAGACTCTGGGTTGGTTTGGGAGGCTCAGGCAGTTATGTGGAAAGGTGAAAGTGGTCAGTAGAGATCCTTATTGGCTGGTGATTATCCTGGAAAGTGATACAGATGGTACTATGGATGGACAACAAATTGGAGTTTACAGAATAAGTGTAAACAGAATACTACTTTGAGTTTTGCCAAATGCAGGTCTTACTCGCCACTTTAAGTAGCAGGTGGAAGTACAGAAAGTGTCGCATTCTGTAGGATACTGGCAGAAATTGGATTTTAGGCCCTTCGTTGGCCCAATAAACTATTATCTAAGACTCATGTTTCCTTAACTTTAAAATGGGGCTAACAACTGCCCATGCCCCTGAAGGGAATCTCTACAGATTTCAAGTGTGATCACGGCTGTAAAGCACTTGCTCTTCACAGTGTTTCAGATGCTGATTAGTTGCTAAATTTCTCCTTGCCCTTTTCTTACTCTATTTCTCAAAGAAGTTGTGTCATGCTAAGAACTGATTGGGAGACCTTCAATCCCTCATTTTTTAAATACCACACTCTGCTTTCCTTCTTCTCTGATTTTTTACTTACACTGAAAGCTTTCTTCTGTAGCCTTCCTCCAAACTGACTTGGGCCTCCCTTTCTCCTTCAAGTCACACACAATCTCATCTAGTCCATCGTTTAACTATTATCTTCATGCTGATAACTTGCAGACTCCTAGAATTATCCTCTGTCTAGAACAGTGATTCTTAAGCTAGGAGCCCTGGACCAGCAGCACAGGCATCACCTGGGAACTTAAATGCAAATTCTGAGCCACAATCTGTAATCAGAAACACTGACCAGCAATTTGTGCTATCAACGTCTTCAGGAGGTGATTCCAAGGTTCATGAAGTTTAGAACCACTGGTCCATTCTAAAATATTCAATGGCCTTATCACCGTCCACAGGTCTCACAAATTCTAAACTTTAC
>JAJIBD010024547.1:0-21997 GCA_021461705.1 Cryptotis parvus | reverse complement strand
CCACTGTACTATCACTCAGACTTTGCATTTTTTATGTAATAAACAATGTTAAATTTTGGCTCTATTTTTGAAATAAAGTTTTAAGTTATTTATTATAATCCTTCAGAAAGTAAATATCTAGAAATTATAGAATTTTATGAAGGAAAATCACAAAATTCTTCTGAAGCACTCTACCCTTTCCTTTGAAATAGCCCTTTGAGGAGGGATCAATGATTTATACCAAACACTAAGCTACAACCACATGCTTTATGATTCAGCAATTTCATTTCTTGACAATCTATTTTCATAACACCCCCTCTCCTCTCTGCCTACCTCCGTCCACTAATCTAAGGATTACTTTGAAAAGACACATGCATACCTATGTTCATTTGCAATAGTAACTTACAGAAGACAAATAAACAAGCCAATCCATGTAACGACATATAAATGAATAAAGTATCACTTCCTTGATCACTTCCGCCGAATCCCGTTATTCGACCGATTTGCTTGAGCAGCGCCAACATTTCCATTGGACCTAACATGTGCCGGCATGGCTTAATGCAGCATCAGTTGTTCTGGGAATATGAAGAGCCTCAAACCGTTCCTTTAGATCTTGACCGAGGAAGTCTGACCATCTTGTAGGTGGAGTGATTGATCTTTGACATCCCGTGGGATCCAGTCAGCTGGGAACAGTCCAGGTTATCTCAAATCGCGTCCATATCCAGCCCATCTGATTTTCGATACCTTGGCTTAAAGGAGACAGCGTCCCTGATTCTGGAATAGCGATGGAGGTCAGAACTCAGTTCCTTCTCTCTTGGGTGAGGCATGATATTAAAGCATAGCTCTTCGATTCCTCTCTGGGGTGAATAGCATTCTCATCCTGCTTTTCGTAGGGCTCGGTCTCTACAGCATATGTTAATACAGGAGAAACTGGTGGAGTCAAAGAGATATGCCCGGATCCGGAGTTCTCTTTGTCCTTTAGCTATAGCTTCGATGCCTTTGAAGGCATTCCCATACCGCTCCTTCCTCCTGTGGCTGGGTTTTAGGTCGTTCATGATGTTGACTTTTGACCAGGTTACATAACTCTGCATTCAGGATGTTTGTTCCATTGAGAGTGAATGGGGCCTCAGGAACTAGTTCATTCTTCATAAACATGGTTTTCTTTAGATTCAGCTGTAGCCCTATCTCCCCCATTCTCGATTGAAGTCATCAAGCATTGTGCAGCTGGCTAATGTTTGGTATTGAACCAGACGAGTCCAAGAAGCGAGTGGTGTAGTTCGCACCACATCTTCCTCGGGGCTTTGTTCTGGTATATGATGTTTCTCGAGGGTAGAGCTGAAGACTTTGGTGAGATGGTATCACCCTTTCGAGGCCCTCTTTTCACATTAATGATCACTTCTTTGGAGAGCGGTTGGAGGTCCTGGTGTTGAATCCGTAATACAGCTCATGAAGGATCTTGATGTATGGGGTTTGTACACCTGTTTGGCTAGACCTGATGACTACTTCAGTCTCGATCAAAAGGCTTTCTGTAAATCAATGATTATGAGACAGAGTGGCATCTTGTGCTCCCTACAAACCTCAATGAGCTTGGTTACCCGTGTGGATATGATGGGTTGTGCTGAATCCTTTTCCGGAAAGCCTGCTTGCTCGCAGGTTGTCACTTTTTCTAGTATTCTGCTAATCCTGTTCAGGATGACTCGTATGACCAACTTTTGGATGATGGACAATGGCAGATGAGGCGATAATTGCTGATGTCGTGAATGTCTCCCCTTCTTGAACCGTAGAGCTTTCTTGCTGGTTTTTTCTGTTGGGAGGGCCACGTTGCATTTAGACAGGTAGCATGTGAAGAACTGAGCTAGGTATTGATGAGTACTAATGGCAGATTCTTCAGGTGTTTAGGTCTGACTTACTCTGGGCCTGGTGCTGTTCCACTTTTTTACGTACAGATGGCATATAGGATTTGAGGGGAGAACATTTTTAGGGATGAGCATCTCCATCCTGTTAGAATTTGGTATGTGGGGCGGGGTGGACGTAGCTATTAGAAGAGATTTGAGTAGAAGTCCTGGATAATCTTCTCCATTTTGCTTGTTGGAAGATATGTTAGATCTATCAGGGTCGGAGGGCAGTCATTTGGTGTTATGGTTGGCGAGAGGACAAGCGGGCAGTCTGCGAATACTTTTCCAGGCTTCTGCTGAACATCTTCAGTATTTCTATTTTTCTGTCTTTGAGGTCTCTTACTTTCATCTACGGCACCTCTGCACGTTTTGCTGAAACTTAGATCTTGTTGATCTTCTACAGAGGCTCTTTACTTCTTTTTACCATTCTTAAAATTATATTCCCAAACTTTTTCTCTCCTTACTGATGATTCTACTCTAGATAAAAAAAAGGTATCTTGCTTTGTTTGCTTATGATAACAATGCAAGCAATAATGTTTCATACTTTGCTTTAGCAGTAAGTCTCCAGATCCCTCACCATTAGCTGGGATCACCCTCTCTGTCTACATCTACTTACCTGATAACTTCCAGTTAACTGGATGAAGATGAGGACATCAGGACTGGCGTTAAATATCGTCCACTGAAAGGGCAAATACCAAGATGATCTGCTCATCTATGGTACCTGAAGAGGAAGCAAACAAGAGATGGAACTTAGTATCAAGCGGTAGCAATAAAATCCACGACCTTAGAATATAAACTAAGTTTATCAAAGCAACCAGGAGAGGAGAATTAGAAAAGAGAATGAACTAAGTGACAACAAAACATCGATCATGGATTATTTGGTGGTGATGGTTTGTACGATCATAAACAATAATACTATTATGTGGAAGTTACCAAAGTACAATAAAATTATTTTAAAAAGAAAAAGAAAAATCACATGCTCATTTACATACCAAACTTGGCTGTAATATTGCGACATTTTTCTTTGACTTCTTTAGGAGGCATCTGAGTTTCTGATTGAATCACTGGCCAGATCTTGATTCTGCGAGCTAGTATTTGGCTCAATCATACAACTTCATGTTGATGACCATGGAAAAAGCCATTCGGTTTATGTGGAACTACTGGCGAAGGCACTACAAATGCCTTCTATGTGTTTGTGTTTTGGGTTTTTTGTTTACATTTGTGATCTTGCAGACTTCACACACCTGGAAGTTCATTCTGATTATCCCAGCTCTATCTGCTCAGAAGGTTGAGAGTTGAATGGAATCTACCTTTTACACAAAAAACTGCTCAACTCCATTCAAGCTCACACTCCCAGCCCCTAGACTGTCTCTACTTTAACCCTGAAACAAGACTACAATTTAACACAAGATATGACTTCCTGGACGATCCACGATCTCAACGAGTGTATCATCTGCCACTTCCTATACAGTGATTTGCATTGATCCATTCAATGGCCCACCAATTATGATTACAATAGCGCTACAGCTGATTTAGATAATGTTTGTATTCATCATTGGTCCAACAAAATATGATGGCTGATTGTAGCGAGGCGCTGAAGAACACTGGTCTAGCCTTGGTTCCAGATGAATCAGTGGACCAGTATACAGGACAGGATACTGATCTGGTATGAAAGGTTGTGAAATATTTGTTCTCAAATAGGTTGTGACATACTAGATCACATTTATCTCCATTAATCTACAAGATGGGTTATCTGACTTTGATTGTACTATTGTGGCTGGATCAATGAAAAGGTAATTCTGTAGTCAGTTGATGTTACAAAGCTATCTCAGCAAATATTTTTGGGCAACGACTAACCTATATTTTTAAAGAAAGATTCGTTGCCTTTAAAATGTACAGGGCTGGAACATTAATTGACCCAATGGTGAATAAATATTTCCATCTCCAACTCAGCCTCCATAATCTGCGAAGTTCTTTGTGTCATCAATCTATTTTATTTGATAAATCTGAATCAGACATTCTTTGCATTCCAGTAAGGTTACACCCCATTCGCCACTGGTATACCTTTCATTCTCCAAAGACCACGCCTCCCATTATTTTGTTCCATTACGAATATTGTATATTTTGTTTCTTTGATATTCAGTGAGTTCATCTCTTCCAGATACTTATTCTTGGCCTCAAGATTTAATCTTTGATGAGGATCAGGTCTACAGCCTTGCTGCTGATTTGAAGAACAGACATCTAAAATGAACTGAAGCTTACATTATGTAGAAGATTCTGCTCTTTGATAGAGATATTGCATGTGTTTCTTCACCAAAAAAAATAATGATTATTTATTCTTCGTTTGCTGTTTTTTACTACACCAAAAGCAAAAAATATAGAGTTTCAAACAATAACGAACCAAAAACATTTTAGAACCAGAGTTCTCAGCAGCTTCAATTTACGTCTCTACTAGAGTATTGGGGTTTGGAATCTGCAAAGAAATCCAACCCCCTAAACTTATGCTATTTGAGGTGAACTTTAAAATAGAGGTATCCTATTTAAAATTTTGTGTTAAATGCTTGTATTTGAATATTGAAAATAAGAGTACTTAGATTTAATCAGACTAAGTGGAACCCTTGGAAATAACTGTGTGTGTATGTGTGTGTGTGTGTGTGTCTGTGTGTGTGTGTGTGTGTGTGTGCTGGGGGCTGCTCGATCTGTGGCTCAGAAGCTTACTCTGGGGACTGAGAACTGCCATGAATTTAGTAGAGCCATTCCCACTTTCCATGAGACTTATCCTTAATTTCTCATGCATGTGACCCTGCAGAAAAAAATTTTTTTGGAGTAGACTTTTGGGCCATAACCAAAAAATGCTCAGGAACTACTCCTGGGATCTATCTCAGGGGTTACTGCTGCAGTGCTGAACACTGAACCTGGGTTAGCTGCATTCACGGCAAGTAACTTTCCCACTGCACTATATCTCTTTGTATTCTCCTTCATAAAAGTGGAATTCTGTTATTTATAGTTTACTTTCTTGGCTAAAACATGACATATAAATATGTATATCATATGTATATTTATATGTATGACACATATATAAATATGTATGTCAATTTCCATCTTGAGTATGACACACATGGAAATCCAACAAGTGATCTCTACCATTTTGGAAAACAAGTTTTCCAGATAAAAGTGGTTAGTCAAAATTTCAGCAAGTTAAAGATGAAAAAAATCACCCTCTTTTTTAGGTATTTTATGCCTTTTAAGTGCTCTTAGAAATAAAGTGTCAAAATTTGGGCAATTCTAGAATCTGGAAGCAACCAGAGTGCCCGAAAATCGATGACTGGATAAAAAGCTTTGGTACATCTACACAATGGAATACTATGCAGCTTTTAGGAAAAATGAAGTTATAAAATTTGCCTATAAATGGATGGACATGGAGAAGATTATGTTGAGCGAAATTAGCCAGAAGGAGACAGTTACAGAATGACTGCATTTATCTGCATAACATAAATATATATGTACATATTATGATACCAATATCCAAGGTCAAGTGAAACATATATCAGGAGGGCTTGTCAAAGGTGGAAATTATCACAAACGTGGGAGTCAGAGGCTAGGTAAGACAGAAAATGGAACAGTGTGCTAACAATTGTCGAGGGTACTAATGCCAACCTAGAACTGGAGCACTAAATAGAGGCAAAAAGATACACATGACAACCCTTTAATGTATGTTCTGTAATTCATAGTCTGGAGGGGAAGGAAAAGAGAAAGAGAGAGAAACGGAAAGAAATAAAGAACCTGCCATGGAGGAGGACTGGGGGGAGGGGAGGGAACCGGGACGCTGGTGGTGGGAGATGGGCACTGGTGCGAGATGGGTGCTGGAACACTGTATGACCAAAACCCAAATATGAACTTTTTAATTGTATATCTTTGTAATTGTAAAAATAAAAAATTAAAAAATTTTGGCAATTCTAAGGAACATTTTCAGGTACTCTAACCAGCTCATTTTAATTCCTCTTTATCCTTTAATAGTTTATACTCTATAAAAGATAAGCTTCTTTTCACTGTCAATTTTCTTTTCCTCTTGATCAAGGATTCTTTTAAATGTGTCCTCAAAGATGATAAATCAACTTAGATCAATTTTAGTGACCTCCTTCTTTATATACCACCACATTAATGATATCTTCAAAAATACCATTGGCCAGAGCTCATCCATCCACCTCTCTTTTCTTCTGCCTGGACTATCTTCTCTCTAGACAGTAGTCCTTTTTTTCCTTTTTCTGCTTTTTTGGGTCACACCAGTCATGCTCAGAGATTACTCTTGGCCCTGCACTCAGGAATTACTCCTGATAGTGCTCAGGGAACCATAAAGGATGCCAGGGATCGAACCCAGATGGGCTGTGTGCAAGAAAAACACCTTACCCACTGTACTACTGCTCCAGCCCCAAAAGTAGTCCTTTTTTTGGTTGCTTGGGAACATTAGTGATAAGACCAAAAAATACACTACAGGTTTAGTCTGTTGTTTTGCATAAAACCAGAACTAGGAAGCAAACTAGCACTTAATAATTGGCGTATAATTTTCTGCTTCCTGTACACACTTTTATTCTCATCTAAAGGGCTGGGGATGTGGCTCACTTGCACACACAGGACCTGGGTATAATTCCTGGCTCCACAAAAAAGAAAAACAAAAGCGTTCTGGAGTCAGATGCCTTAGTTCCACTTTGGGGGCCAAAGAGGCAGTAGAGGGGTTAAGGTGCTTATCTTGCAGGAGCTGAGGGGTGGTAGTAACCGTGGGTGCAATTAGGGGGACATTTTCTTTTTACTTAAAGAAAGCAGATTTCTGGAAAAGAAGGTATACTGTGGCTTTTTAGAAAAGGGTCATATAAATTTAGGAACTTCTCACATAAAATGAGGCATTATACCACAATATCTGATGTTCCAATTTTTGCAAAATTACTGGCTATAATTTTAGAGCAAGTTTTTCTCAATGGAATGGCTAATACATTGACTTTAGTGAAAGTTAACTATTCAGAAAGTGTTAACCGTCTAAGATTTTGATTACTGATATCAACCACTGACAACCATGCAGCATTTCCATATTGGAATATTGAAGGCATCTATGGAGAATTAGTAGCTCAATAGTTCAGTACGTACAAAGAAAGTTATCCTTAGCTTGCAATACTATCAAGTTATGCCCTTATTAAAGAGTTAAGAGTGCATCACTTGTCTTCCCGCTGTTCATCAATTTGCTTGAGCGGGTGCCAGTAATATCTATATTCGTTGGGAATGAGGTCCATTATTGTTACTGTTTTTGACATATCAAATATCTGACATGTTTAAGAGTGTAAGAGAAAGAAAAAATAGGAAAAGAAAGCAGAAAACATACCCAGGGAAGCAGAATTTAAAGAGGAGCAAGATCAAGATCTTCAGCTGAGGTGAAATAACCCTTTGTAGATGAGTGAAAGGTCAGAAAGAGAAAATCAGGCATTTTACATCCTCTTACAATCTTGGGGGGTGGGGTGAGTTAATTAACTTCCTTCGTGACTCTTACATATACCTCAAAAATTTTTTTAAGACTGTGTGCACAAAGTCCACTCTGGAGCTGTCCACACCCCAAAGTGGGAGTGTCATTAATTTCTTCAGGGGCTTTCTCCTGTCTCTGGAGCAGCCCTTGTTCTGACAAATGTATACTTTTCTCTCCCCTTTTAATGTAAAATTTCTTTACTTCACTATAAGTTTTTGCTACAGAGCAGCTTAAAGACATTTACCTTCTCAGCTTTCTTCCTGTTATGGCTTTCATGCTGTGTCCTATTTGGCAAAGCTAGGTTCACGTCATTAATTCTATGATTTAAATCGAATACAGCATACTTTATTTTAGTGGTTAGCTATTTGTAGATTTGAGTATTCGATCCATTTCTAATTTAGCATGTGAAAGATATAAGGGAAAAAACACCTTTCTATTTACGGCTTGAATGGCAAATTCCATGCCATTCAGACTAGATTAATCACTCATTGACTATTTATTGCTGACTGACACTGAGCCAACCCAATGAAGAATCTAAAAGAAACATTAGACACAGGGGCTGATTTCAAAGAAATTACACTACAGTCAGGGTAAACAACTAACACCCTGGGACAATTCTAGAAGCAGACAGCATATAATTAAGTATTAAAGACCGCGATAGTGGCTAGAATTGCTGTGGGAGCTCTGAGGAAGGAACGTCTACCTAGGCTACAGTTGCTAGGGAAGACTTTGCAGACAAGTTGGGACTTGAGTTAGACAGATATGTCTGTCCCCAAATACTAGCACAGAAAGTTGCAGACTGAGCATGTGTGTTTCAGAAGAACACTCAGTTTTCACACACTTCTCTCTGGTGGGAAAATCTATTTGGCACACCTCAGAAGGACTTGGGTGCGAACTAGCAGACTGGGCGGCGGGAAGGTGGCGGTGTTTAGAGTAGATGCAAGGGGAGAGAGATGAAAGCAGCAGAGAAACATGTGCCTTAGAGAGGGCTGTTTGCCTGGGAGTTTTCCCTTCTGTTCGATGCCCCCAAGCACCTGTGGCTCCTTCTGCCCACTCATAGAGCATCCCTGAGGTTTCACCTACCTGGATTCTGCCAAGTGTCAGTGAGCATCCCCTCAGGGCCTCTTTTCACAAACACCTGGCCACTGCTTTTGCTTCTCAGAAGCTAAGAGTCACCACCCAGCTAACTCTTAATCAGCCCACACATCCACAGCTAAAGAAAGAGCAGTGAGCAATGTCTTAATATTTCATCTCTATAAGCATGTTACTGCTGGTGCTGGTGGTGAGGGGTTAGTTAAAATTTTCAAAGTGGTGAGGGAAATAAAACTCTTATGTTTTTACACACGCTTTAATATTCTTTAATCTAGTTGGTCACTTATTAAACTGTATCACTTATTATGTGGTAGGTACAGACAATTTTAAGTGCTTAAAAATCAATTCATTCACTCCTCATAACACCCTCATAATATAGATATTATTTTATAGGTAAGGGAAATAAGACACAGAGATTAAGTAATTTGCCTGCATCTACCAGCTAGGATGTTGCAGAGCCAATAATTAAATTCATGTTGACTGACTCTAGAGTCGTTGGAATTAACTACATGTTGCATTGTCTGTGATAAGTTAATTTTTCCCATTTGACCAATTGTGAGGGGTCCAGATTAAACACTGTCTCAGGCGAGTCTGTGAGGATTGTTTTATGTTTGTCTTTAATTTTATTGAATCACTGTGAGATAGACAAAGCAGTTCATGATTGGTTTTCAGTCATACCGTGTTCCAACACCATTCCCTCTCCATCAGCACATTTTCTCTAGTACCAATGTACTCAATTTTCCTACAACAATCTACTCATTACCCCCAACCTGCCTCTATAGCAGGCATTTTCTTCTCTCTCTCTCTCTCTCTCTCTCTCTCTCTGTTATTTGGATCACGTTAGCAGTTGTTTAAGTGACCTCTGTGGAGGCGATCTCCCTTTCAATCAGGGTAGGCATTATCCAATCTGCTAAGAGTCCGAATAGACTAGAAGTTGGAGGAATAATGACTTTAGCCCTTTCTTTCTGCTTTACTGGTAGAAACTGGCCTGCCCTTGGGCTGATTTTGCCACCACATACCCTTGTTGATTTGGTGAGTTTTTTTTTCTTTTTTGGGTCACACCTAGCAATGCTCAGGGGTTTCTCCTAGCTCTGCACCCAGGAATTACTCCTAGTAGTACTCAGGGGACCATATGGGATGCTGGGGATAGGGACCTTGTAGGACACCTGCAAAGCAAAAACCCTACTCGCTCTATTGTCTCTCTGGTCCTAGTTGTTTGATTTGGACCCACTGACTTTCTGAGCCTCCACACTGAGGAGAGTAGATCATGGAATCTCAGGCTTTATCAAAAGCCAATTCTCATGAAAAATTCACCTATTTATCAGTATTTCCTTATCTAGCAGTTTACCTATCTTTGCCCTTTGACTAATTCAATTTGTCTGGGGAATCCTGATTAATGATGGGACTTGGGCTGGATATATATCTTCTCAAATGCAAGAATAATAAGCCTGCCCATTAATACATATTATATATATATATATATTATATCACTGTATCACTGTCACTGTCTTCCTGTTCATCATCGATTTGCTCGAGCGGGCACCAGTAACATCTCCATATGACCTGTCTTATGCAAGTAGAGCCCAAGGGCACCTGCTTGCTCCAGGAACATAAAGAGCCTCAAACCATTCCGCCAGATCATGGGAATGAGGTCTATTATTGTTACTAGTATTTGGCATATCAAATACGACACGAATAGCTTGCCAGGCTCTGCCGTGCAAGGGTAGCGTACTCTTGTAGTCATCTCAAAATCCAGCATTTATTGATGAACCATGCGGCCGCGAAGTGGCCACGCGAGCCGGGCTATGATAGGCTGGTCTGCTGGGTGGAGTTCTGACGAGGGGAAGTCCGGATGTGGAAAATGGAGGTCCTCATGGAGTGGGGGGTCGTCTGGCTTGTTGTGAGGCTCTGCTGGGGTGGTGGGCCAGTGCTAGAACCTGCCATCCCTCCCGGGCGTCTCATGAGCAGCTGTCGAAGTGCTGTTCTTAGAGCATACTTTAATATGAATATAAGCAGATTTATTTTCTGATAAAAATTAGAATGTGAATAAAAGTTGTTAGTCTAGCGAGGACTTTTTGACAGTATGTGTGACAGAAGAGAAGATGTCAGCATTCTATCAGGCTCTGTTTTTATCTATTCGGTTTTGAGGTCACAATCATCAATGCTCCCTTCCTCTTGGCTCTGTGCTCAGACCTCACTCCTATTGGTGTTCAGTGGATATTATGGGGTCCCTAGGAATGGAACCTGGGTCAGCTGTGTACAAGGCAAGCACCTTACCCACTATATTCTCAGGCTTCTATTCTGTATTTTTCTATGCTAATGTGATTAAAATAAAAGGGCATTTAAACCATTATTATAGGTTCTTTATGCAGCATTACAAAATGTTATTATTGTAATATATTTGGCCCACACACTTCCCTTTACTGTTTTGACATAGCCTTTGGAATCATGACCATATGTAACTATGTATCTCATGGGGATTCAGTAAGAAAATAAAAATTAAATATTAGTATTAATACTAACAATGCACTAAGGGACATGAGCAATATAAGGACATAAAGGTTACTGAGATATATTTATTCTTAAATGAATTTTAGGAATTTAAGTTTTTTCTTTTCTTTTTTCTAGGCCACAAAATCTATTATCTGTAGGACATTGAAATCTGAAAATATAATCCCACTGATGAGATATAAGACACAACTTTCCAGTCTCAGTGGTTTCAAAGTGGAATGGCACTCGACACTTATATTCTTCAGATATTCTATTTCTGTATTAACTATTAGTTGCAGTAATGGTGGTGCTAGATGATTGTGTTTTAGTCTATAGTTAAGGCTATCTATCTCTGACATTATCTTGTTCATTTTCTCTTGATTGTATCATTATTTTATGAGCAACATAAAATAGCTTATGAAGCAAGTTTGAGGTACATATATGCAGGGTCAAACAAACTTTCTCATTTCATCTCATAAGGCAGCCTGAATTTATCTCCCCACAGATAGAGAGTTTCAGGTTAAATGGCTTAGCTAATGGTTTACAAGTGGCCTCAAAGTGAGAGTGGGGGATTAAGGTCTAAGGTGCTGATGACAGTAAGCCAATCTTCACATCCGAGACAACTGAATTTAACTGCCCTTGTGCCCCTATTTCCTTTTTCATTCTCTCCCCAGTATAAAATTCTTTCTAATCAAACCCAATAGAGTGCAACTATTGGGGGAAATGGGTGGGTGGGAAGGAATGAATTTAGTTGGTGCTCTGCACACATCACAGTTTTAACATAAAAACTTAATTTTGTTCCATACTTTTTATTTGAACTTCTGTAGGTACCAATTACTGCCTTAGGTACCTGTCAGGTAATAACACAGGATATATTTAGATTTATATTTTAGATAAAACACCTTCTAAATTTTAAGCATACACATGCACACAGAGATATAAGGGAGTATGCCACTACATTCAGATTTATCTAAGTGTTCTCCAAATAATTTGCTCGCAGCAGATGGTAAAACAGTTGTTAAATACATTTAAGTGACTGTATAAGGACAAATGGAAATATCTTAAGCAATAATAACATCAAAGCGGCTAAGCATGTAAATAAAATAAAACAAAGTCAAGTGAAGCATGATAATCACTCAGACATATTTCTTTTCCCCCAGTTTTATCAGACACATTATGTGCTGGGTAGTGGGCAATTGTGGTACGACTATTGTTTTAGACAACTGTTGGCATCCCCAGGCAGGTGCAATGGGTGCGAGGGGAGACGGATGCCCAGATAGTCTGACTGTAGTTCTGGTTCATAGTCCTCGTCAGTGTGGGGGGAACTCTGAAAAGTACAAATGACCATTAGAGGGGCTGGAGAGATAGCACAGTGGGTAGCATGCTTGTGACTGAGTTCAATCCCTCGGATTCCATATGGTTCCCTGATCACCAGGAAGAGTAATTCCCTGAGCCCAGAGCCAGGAACAGACCCTGAGCATTAGCCCAGGTGTGGCCCTAAAACCAAGACAAAAGAAAACAAGCAAACAAACAAAACCACACAAAAAGCAAACCACCATTAGAAAGGGATGTTTCTATCCTCTGGCCTGGTGACTGGTGGCACAGGAGGAAGAAGGTAAAACAGCAGAAATTCCCCTCAACAAAGCTGCTGCTTAGATTTATTTTTCTCTCTCTTTCTCCTTCCCTTAGAGTCCTTAGAGCTGGAGTTCAAATTCAGTTTTGAACTAATAGAGAGGGAAGGCAAGAGGTTAAACCAAACTGTTAACTGTGTCTCTTCAAAACTGACATTTAATACAGGGTGTAAATCACTAGGGGAGCCTGTTATTCCTTCAGGGAATGCAATTACATAGGGTCAAATAAAACATGAAAGAAACCAACAAGTTTTAAAATGTAGTATGTTCTCAAAAGTAGGCAAGAAGGAATGTGAAGCAGTCCAAATATGCTAACACTCCCTGCTGTCCTATAGGAGAGGATTACAAGAAGAGGTTTCTGCTCTTTAATGATTATCTGGCTAAGCACAGGGATGGAAGCGTATCACCCTGTCTGGCTGCTCCCCACTGGATCCTGGACTTCCCAGAGCTCTCTGCATTCATTCAAAGCAGGTGGAGGCTGAGTCGACTAGCCATGACCATTACAGTCTCATTACCAGGCATGCCCTCCACTTAACACTTTTCAAAAGTGTTTATATGGCTGTACAGAATACACTCTGGTATATATTTTTTTTCTGCTGACCTTATTTATACAAACCCCAAACTACCTGCAGAATCCTCTTCTGTGACTTTAACACTAGACAAAAATTAATGCTAGACTTCTTGCTAAAGGCTTTCCCACTGTCTACAGCTACTTATAAATTGTGTGGGTGACAATTTACAACATAAGGTGGGTGCGGGCAGGTGTATGCTTTTAGGGGGAAGTATATGAAAATCTTTGGTGAATTTCAAATAATTTAATACCTTGACTAGGCTGGACTGTTTTTTCCAGTTGAACAGACTCATGAACAAAAATAACCAAGTCACTTACATTTATGAGGAATTCCCTGAGGGTTAGCACCAAAGAGTGTCTATCTCACGAAATCTTCATTTTCTGATACAACTGGGTCCTGTGCATTGGCCTTATATGTACACACTCCTGGAAGCACTGGTGTGGGGCACAGACAACAGGAACACATTCTGAACTGACCAAAAGAACTTATTTATAGACATTTCTTTAAAATCTTATTTTTGGGGCTGGAGAGATAGTACAGTGGGTAAGGTGCTTGCCTGTAAGCAGCTGACCCAAATTTGATATGGTTTCCTGAGCCCAGCCAGGAGTAATCCCCTGAGCAAAGAGCCAGGAGTAGCTCTGGAATACTGCTGGGTATGGCCTCCAAAGCAAAATAAATAAAGTCTTACTTTTAAGTGTATGGCGAAAGCATTGTAGGAACTGGATCTAGACACTATGAGAACAGAGACTGGCTGGGAAGGGATGCAGGCATCACAGGTCACTGAGGTTCAGATTCCTCCATGGTCGCTGATTTTTATAAGATACTTTTCATTTCTCCAAGAAAACACAGTTTCAAATGTGTTGTGACTCAGACTTGATGCTCTTTATCATGTTTACAAGCTGGATCACATTACAAAAGCAACTTCTCGCTCTCCAGTCTAATTCGAAGAGTGCAGATTCTATCTGGCTGCATGAATCTTGGGAGTCTCCTCCCTTTGACACAACCTCAGCTCCAAGCAGGCAAGGGCCCAGGCTGGCTGTTGAGTCCACAGACCACTGCTGAGGTGAAGCAGGTCCATCACCTCTTGTTCACTGGCAGGTAGGAACTATACACACACACACACACACACACACACACACACACACACACACACACAATATATATATATATATATATATATATATATATATACCTCATATATATATTAAATATTTTTTGGGTCACACCTGGCGATGCTCAGGGATTACTCCTGGCTCTGTACTCAGGAATTATTTCTGGAGGAGCTAAGGGACCCATCTGGCACGCAGGGGTTTGAACACAGATCAGCTACGTGCATGGCAAACACCCTATCTGCTGTACTATTGCTCCAGCCCCTATGAGGTATGTCTTGAGATGCACAATTTCCTGAGCTCCTTCCCACTGTGGCAGTTCTACTTATATCAAGGTTTTTCCAGAAACCTCTTT
Source organism: Cryptotis parvus (assembly GCA_021461705.1). NCBI lineage: Eukaryota > Metazoa > Chordata > Mammalia > Eulipotyphla > Soricidae > Cryptotis > Cryptotis parvus. Next base: position 7,365 of record JAJIBD010024547.1, on the reverse strand, counting down.
GTAACTCAGAAACTCTTCTTGGCTTCCCGGTGGCCATCTGACTCTAAGCTGAGTTATGCAAGTCTCATTGTTTAGCTGAACTTATAACAGCACTTTGGTTTTGAGCAGGCACAAAATTAGAGGACAACCTAGATCCTCTTACAAATGCTGAGATCTCTGGCCCCCTTAGCTGAACTGCTAATACCACCACCAAAAATATATCCATCTCAGGGAGACTCAGAGTATCTTTGTGGCCATGTTCTTGTTTTGTTAAAAAAATGGCAACCTGACACCCTTATCATAAATAACACAAAATGAAGCAAACAATAAATAAAGCTTTCCCCTCTTTTACCATATGCAGAGTTCTCTTCCTGGTGTTAGGAGCTGTCACAGGTTAGATGTGCTATAAGAACTACTCTCCAAACTTTGACAACACATACAAATGGATGAGAGGCAGCTAGGACACGCAATGGCTCCAAGAGTAAAGGCAGGGAGCCTCCCTACAATTTTCAAGTAAGCCTGAAATTTGTGCTGGGAAAAGAACACGGGCTTGAAAGCCAAACAGATCTGGGTTTGAATTCCAAGTCAGGCACTTATTAGTTATATGATGCTGGACATGATAGTTTACATAAATTAACTTCAGGTCTTCATCTGTACTATGGGGATTATCCTAGTTTCAGTTTGAGGATAGGGACTAATTTACAAACAGCACTCCATCCATATTCATGCACGATGGGTAATTAATAAGCAGTAGGTGTTACTGCAATGGGTCTGGATTTCACAGGACAAAGACCCTCTACCAGTCCAGTGCATTGTGTACCACAGCACCACTCTGTTTTGCCTGTTGGGTTTTTCCTCTAATGGGCATCTCTAGGAACTCTGAGCTCTTAATCTCTGCCCCCACCTACACTCCCCAACTAGCCAGAGGCAAATCACTTATCTGCTTCAATTGCTTCATCCATAAAGAGGAGGATAATAATATTTACCTCCCTCAGAGGAGTGTTGGAAGAATTAATGAATACTTATGAAGTATCCTGAGATCTACAGATGAAAGGCCATGTTGAATTGCAAAGTATTATTATAAATATTAGCATTATTTTGACATGTTTGCATGCATGCGTGTGTGGCGAATGTGCACCTCAGAACACTGGATGAAAGTGCGATGTGACTTTCAAATACTCGTATGCATATTTCTCACAGCCCACAGATATTGATGGATGTGCAGTTTACACACAATACAACATGCCCAGAAAGAATCATTTGCCCTGTAACAGAAGGCCTGCTTTGAATGGGTAGTGTAACAATCAACCACAGAGACTTAACCATAAGTTACGTCCTCTCTAGTAGCCTCTTTGATCAGTACCATGACTTTAACTTTTGCCTATGTGGTCAGCTCCCTAAAAGCTGTGAAGCATAACTTTCTCAGACAGCTCTATCTGACAATTCGAAAACTTTCTCAGACTTCTCTGACAACTTGAAAAATTGACCTTGAACCTAGAAGAGTTTGTTCCCAAGCTGTGTCTACTTGTGAAACACAGAGTCATAAAATCAGACGGCTAAGTCAGGCATCCGTCAACCTACCCCTCAGTCCTGTCCTCCTCGGTCCACCACAGTAGCAAGAGCCAGGTTCCAACCCAGACTGCTCTACTCTGCATAAGGGCCATCTTTCTTTCTATTTGCCTCTGCTTCTCAACAACTCAACCCTCTTTTGCTAAGAAGTGTGAGGCAATATTACAAGACTATCCACGGAAATATCCCATCACATAACTCTCGGGAGACCACTTATGTGGCCTGTGGTTTTTAGGGAATAAAAAATAAGTGCAAATGGAAACTGCAAGAGGAAAATAAATTCCAATTACAGCTTAAGACTGAGCCCTCAGCCGCCATTTCTGCTGGTGTGGGGATTTGGTCTCCACTTCTAATTCCCAGACCCAAGTAACTTCAGCATGTGGTACATGAAGAACACATATGTTTGGTCTCCGTCATAAAACTTTGCAGCCTGGCAAGAAACAGTCTTATTCTAGACTGAAGCTCTCATCCCTGCTACAGTCATCATGAACACAGGCTGACACCAAAGATCAAGCCTATAATCCTCATAACAGAACATTCAGGAATCCTGGAAAGCAAGAGAGATGTGAATGCCAGCTTTTAAACTGACATCACCATTGCTCATAGGCTAAACTGGACAACCAGAAAGCAAGTGACAGTCTGGTATGAGTTAAAGTCCGCACAGTCCTCCTTGTTCCTAACCACTCTCTCCATTGATTGAATTGATGTCCTAAAGTTCTGACAACATGTGGTAAAGATACAATATCCAGAAAGCTGTATTTCATACAGAAGTAGGCAGCATCAAAAATCAGCATTTTATTCTACTTTTGATTTGGGAGCTACACTTGTGTTCAGGGCTTATTCCTGGCTCTATACTTAGGAATCACTCCTCTATAGGACTTGGGGACCATTTGTGATGCTGGGACTGATCAGGTGGGTGATAAGCAAGGCAAACATCTTATCCACTGCACTATCTCTCTGCATGTCCCATCATCATAATTTTAAATTATTCTAGTACTGTACTAAAACCAATTCATGTTCCAGAGAACCTACCTAATATTGTTTATATCTTTCTAATTCTATATTCACATTACACTTGATAAGTTAAAATCAGTCACTGGTGCCCTGAACTCACCAGTGAAATCATGAGTTTCTTCATTCCCCTCTGAATGTCTCTTAAGCTTTTTTTTACCATATACCACTAGCTAGCACCCACTTTTACCCATTATTATTTGGTCAGAGCTGAGTGCATGCCAATGCCAAGGAAAGACTCCTGGGTTGGTTTGGGGGAGGCTCAGGCAGTTATGTGGAAAGGTGAAAGTGGTCAGTAGAGATCCTTATTGGCTGGTGATTATCTGGAAAGTAGTCTGAAATGGTACTGGATGGACAACAGGGTGGGTTTACAGGGAATAAGTATGAGCAGAATGCCTACTTCAAGGTTTTGCCAAATGCAGGTCTGCCTCACCACTTTAAGTAGCAGGTGGAAGTACAGAAAATGTCACATTCTGTAGGGATACTGGCAGAAATTTGGATTTTAGGCCCTTCGTTGGCCCCAATAAACTATTATCTAAGACTCATTTCCTTAACTACAAAATGGGGCTAACAGCATGCCCCTGAAGGGAATCTCTACAGATTTCAGTGTGATCACGGCTGTAAAGCACTTGCTTCACAGTGTTTCAGATGCTGATTAGTTGCTAAATTTCTCCTTGCCCTTTTTCTTACTCTATTTCTCAAGAGTTGTGTCATGCTAGACTGATTGAGACCTTCAATCCCTCTGTTTTTTTAAATACCACACTCTGCTTTCCTTCTTCTCTGATTTTCACTTACACTGAGCTTTCTTCTGTAGCCTTCCTCCAAACTGACTTGGGCCTCCTTTCTCCTTCAAGTCACACACAATCTCATCTAGTCCCATGGATTTAACTATTATCTTCATGCTGATAACTTGCAGACTCCTAGAATTATCCCCTCTGTCTAGAACAGTGATTCTTAAACTGGGAGCCCTGGACCAGCAGCACAGGCATCACCTGGGAACTTACTAGAAATGCAAATTCACAGGCCCCACCCAAATCTCCTTAATCAGAAACTTGGGCCCTGTGACCAGCAATTTGTGCTATCACGTCTTCAGGGTGATTCCAAGGTTCATGAAGTTTGAGAACCACTGGTCCATTCTAAAATATTCAATGGCCTTATCTGCATCCCTGAGTCTCACAGAAATTCTAAACTTTACATAACCAACACAAAACTTTTTTTATTTTTTTTCACGGAGGTTCCAGAGAGCTAGTATTGTTCATCTCTTTCTAATTCTATATTCACATCACACTTGATAATTTAAAATTAGTCTATCTTCACTCCCATTTCACCCCATTCTAATTGCTGCATGATGTTCTTGAGGGTGGTGCTGAAGAGTTTTGGTGAAATGGTATCACCCTGCAGAACCCCTCTATTGACAACATTGATCAGTTCTTTGTAGAATGGTGAGATCCTGGTGGTAAACTGGATCCTAAATTGGCCTTGTTTTATTTTTGTTATATCTGCCTAGCTTTCAGATACTCCAGTAATGCCCCACACAGAATGTGACAAGATGTGTTTATTTCCTGTATTTCTATCTTGTGGAGAAAATTTTAGATGAATCGTTCTTATTTCTTCCTTAAAAGTCTGATAAAATTCAAAGTAAATTCACACAGAACTAATACTCTATATTTTAAAAGTTAATAATTTCTATTTAATTTATATAATAGATACAGGGATTTTGGTAGGCTGTGCTTTTCAAGGAAAAGATATCTAGGTTATTAAATTTAAGGGGACAAGTTTTTCCATTATATTCAGTTCAATAACTAGTTATCAGATCTATAGGGATTTCTCATGTCTTATTTTGTGCCCTACAGTTGCCTGCCTAGAGACTTGTTGTATTTATTGACTCTTTCAAAGAAACAGCTTTCACTTTCAGTAATTCTTCCCTAATTTCATTTCTTCTACATTCCCCCCCCCACCCATCTTGAATGTAATTTGTTTTTGTTTTCATATGTGTTATAAGTGGCACCTTAGATTGTTAATGTAGATCTTTCTTCTCCTCCTCCTCCTCTTCCTCCTCCTTCTCCTTCTTCTCCTCCTTCTCCTCCTTTTCTTCCTCCTCTTCCCTTCCTCCTCCTCTCTCTTTTTTTTTGATTTTCAGGTCACATTGGCACAATGTTCAGGGTTAATTCTGGCTCTGCACTCAGGAATTACTCATAATGGTGCTCAGGGAACAACATGTGATGCTGGAGATTGAAACCTGGGTCAGCTGGACTATAGTGCCAGCCCCGACCTTTCTTCTTAAAAATACAATGTTGCAAATTTCCAAGAAGTAATTGTTTTTACTGCATCCCACACATTTTGATAAACTGTGTTCATTTTTATTATCAAATGGTTTTACATTTATCTATATTTCTTATTTGGTTCACATGTTATTTGGAAATATTTTGTCTACAATCTCTGCTTTGATATTTTCCACAACCTTTATAATTCTGATTTTTAATTTAATTCTATAAGGCTCAAGGGAAGACACTGTCTAATATCTATCTTTATAGTTTTTAGATATATTTTGAACCAAAGCACAGCTTAATTTGGTGATTATTCCATATAAACTTGGAAAGAATATATAATCTGCAGTTGTTGGATGAAGTAGTCACTTAATCCAGTTGACTAGTAGTGGTATTGAATTTTAACTATACTGTTACTGATTTTCTGCATACTAGACCTATCCATCTCTAAGAGTATTAATGTCTTTAGTTATAGTGGTGAATTCATTCATTTCTCCTTGCATTTCTATCAGTTTCTACTTCACACCTATTGATAGCCTATTGTTGAATTAATAAATTGCTACTTGTTGTTTAAGATTTCACATATAAGAGAATTTTTCCTTTAGCATACATATCTTTCCCATTCACTTAATTTTAATTTATAGGTGTCTTTCATATAGAGTGGGTGTCTTATAGTTATTGTACACTAAGCCTTATTTTTAGACTGCTCAATCTGTCTTTCAATTTGTGTACTTAAACCATTAATATCTAAGTTAATTATTATATAGGTTGGTTAATATACACCGTGTTTGCAATTATTTTTAATTTGACCTATGTTTTTATTTCTATGTTTACATTCCATATTTTTCCTACTTTCTTATTTTCTCTGAGAATTATTTCATTATTTAAAATTGAGATAAGAGTTTACAATACTTCATCTACACAATGAAATACTATGCAGCTGTTAGGAAAAATGAAGTTATGAAATTTGCCTATAAATGGATGGACAAGGAAAGGATCATGTTGAGTGAAATTAGTCAGAAGGAAAGAGAGAGAGATATAGAATGACTGCATTTATTTGCATGACACATATATATATATATATATATATATATATATACATATATACATATTATGACACCAAAATCCAAATGTCAGGCAAAACGTGGATCAGGAGGTCTTACCAAAAGTAGAAATTACTGCAAACGTGTGGGGAGTCAGAGGTTAGGTAAGACAGAGAAGGAAATATGTGTGAATAAATGTCGAAAGGGCTAATCCAACATAGAATTGAGCATTAAATACAGGCAAAAAAAAATGCACTGATGGCCTCTAAGTGTATGTAGTGCAACACACAATGTGCAAGAGAAGAAAAACAGAGAGAGGAGAGAGAAAGAGATAAAGAACCTGCCATTTAGGTTGGCTATGGGAGGGGAGGGAATTGGGGACATTGGTGGTGGGAAATGGACACTGGTGGAGGGCGGGTGCTGGAACACTATGTGACGGAACCTCCAAACATGAACATTGTTGTCATTGTATATCTCACAGTGGTATAATAAAATATTTTTAAAAGATTAAATTAATTGATATTAATTCAAATTAGTTCAGTTAAAAACCAATAAATCAATAAATAAACCATAAATTTAATAGACAAAACCAAAAAAAAGAGTTCACAATACTTATACCGTAATGTGCATATAATTTCACCCTCTTCTAAATGTGTTATGACATCACAGTCACCATAAAAATACCAATGCCTACTCATCACAGTCTATTGGGTCACTTCCTTTTTCAACCTCCCCTCTTTTTTCCTTCCCCTATGATATTAACCCCATTTCTGATCAGAGTCCAACCCTTTTTTGTTGGTTTTATCTGCTAAGAACCATATTCTTTCAATTAGAACACTTTGATTTTCTACATCTACTACAGTGAAATTTTGGCAACTTAACATTATCTAGAAAATTACTCATTTCACTGAGTTTCAAGTTAGTAATTTACATTATAAGTATTTTTCAAATGTTTATTTCTTTTTCTGTCTTTTGTTGTTTTTTCCCCACTCCAACTATTTGTTTAGTTTTTTTGTTGTTGTTGTTGTTGTTAAACTGTAAGTACAACAGCAAAAGTTTTATTTCTCTCAAGTCTTTAAATTTATATCCTTTTAAACTTATTGTTAAAAAATCTTGGTCTGACTTTTAAAATTTCTTCAAAATTTAATTTTGTATTTATATAAACAATTCTAGTTCTGTGGATTGAATGTTTTAAGACAATTTCATATGATTGTCTATTCTAATGGGATACATTTCAGCACCCACCAACTGAAGCTGATATCATTATTCAACCACTAGGTGGCTGGCTAGTGCAAGTGAATTAGGTGACATAGCAGAGGGAAAGTTCTACTATCTACTGCTGCTACATCGGCACTCCATACTGGTAAGAGCTAGATCCCAAATGCAATATCCATCTCTACCAAGCTTACTTTCAAGGGGTATATAATATCACTGGTATGATGAACAAAAGTAACTACGATGACCAACATCCGAGAAAAGGCGGTTTGGTTTTCTTT
>JAJIBD010024546.1:0-76907 GCA_021461705.1 Cryptotis parvus | reverse complement strand
GGGAGGGAGAGAGGAAGGAAGGAAGGGATGGAGGAAGAAGTTGAGGAAGGAAGGAAGGAAGGAAGGAAGGAAGGAAGGAAGGAAGGAAGGAAGGAAGGAAGGAAGGAAGGAGAAAGCAAATTAGCTAGCAAAGGATAAGGGGAGAGAGGGAAGGAGGAAGGAAAGGAAAAGGGAAGGTAGAAAGGAAGGGAGAAATAAAGGGAGGGATGAAGAAAGAAAGAAAGAAAGAAAGAAAGAAAGAAGGAAGGAAGGAAGGAAGGAAGGAAGGAAGGAAGGAAGGAAGGAAGGAAGGAAGGAAGGAAGGAAGGAAGGAAGGAAGGAAAAGGAAGGAAGGAAGGAAGGAAAAAGAAAGAAAGAAAGAAAGAAAGAAAGAAAGAAAGAAAGAAAGAAAGAAAGAAAGAAAGAAAGAAAGAAAGAGAGAAAGAAAGAGAGAAAGAAAAGAGAAAAAGAAAGAGAGAAAGAAAGGGATGAAGGAAACAGGACAATTAGTTTTTTATGGTCTCCACAACAGGTGGAATCCAAAGGAAACAAGAAACCAAGAAAACAAACACAAAACAAACAAAACAGAACAAAAAAAAATTACAGAGAAGAGCTGGTGGTATCCAGGAGCCCGGAATGAGAAAAAATAGGTGATGGGGGTCAGAGGGACACACTTCAGGGAGGAAAATAGATATATACGAGGGCTATAAATGACAGCATAGTGACTGAGGGGAGTAATGAAGTATTTTACACTGGAATCTTTCTCATCATGGGCAAAACCTGTAACCACATCCACTGATGATATGATAGATGGGAACCAGAGTCACTGCAGGGATTTTTCAATATAGACATGGATGCTATCAATATATTTTAACCCTGACATGAATGCAGCACTATATATAAACCATATTATCAATACAATATAATAATGCAGACATTGTATGGATTATAGATGCATAAAAGACAATATATTGTTGGTCTTTCACTTTCTGTCCCACTCTAATTTTCTGTGTCTCGCTTTATATATGCAGGCAGCCTTCAGTAAAGGATTTCTTTTAATTTGCTTTTTGGTTTTTGATTTGTGGGACACACCTCAACAAACTCTGTGCTTACTTCTGGCTCTGTGCCAAAAGTTCACTCCTGGCAGTGCTCAAGAACAATATGTTTGCCATGTGTAAGGCTTACCTCTGTACTAACTCTCAAATCCTTAAAAGATTTTATGAATGAGAATAAAATCAGATTAAAAAATAGGTAAAAGCTGGGGGCCAGAGCGATAGATAGTCCAGCGGGTAGGGCATTTGCCTTGTATGCGGTCGGCCATGCCGGCCCAGGTTCGATCCCCGACATCCCATATGGTCACCCGAGCACTGCCAGGAGGTAATTCCTGAGTGCAGAGCCAGGATCAACCCCTGAGCATCGCCGGGTGTGACCCAAAAAAAAAAAAAAATAGGTAAAAGCCTCCTCTTTTTTTTTAATTTTTTTTTATTACACCACCGTGAGACATACAATTACAAAGGTGTTCATAATTGGTTCTTGGTAATACAGTATTCCAGCACCCATCCCTCCACCAGTGCCCCATTTCCACCACCAATGTACCCCCTCCCGCCCCCAGGCCACCTTAATAGCAGGTACCCCAGTTTCCTCTCTCTTTCTCTCTCTATCTCTCTCTCTGTCTCTGCATCTCTCTGCCTCTTATTTTACACATTGTGGCTAGCCCTGCAGATATTTAGAGTTTATCACTTAAGTCTCTTTGTGTATATTCAGTGGTGAGTTTTAATCTGCCATTACCATTTCCCATATTTAGTAAAACACTGGTATCTATTTATATCCTATTAATGAATGCAGTCATTCTATATCTGTCCTTTTCCTTCTGACTAATTTCACTCAGCATGATAGACTCCATGTCCATCCATTTGCAGGTAAATTTCATAATTTCATCCTTTCTGACAGCCGCATAGTATTCCATAGTGTAGATGAACCACAGTTTCTTTAGCCAGTCCTCTGTTCTCGGGCATTTAGGTTGTTTCCAGATTCTAGCTATAGTGAATAGCGCAGAGATGAATAAAGAAGTACAGATAGTGTTTCTGCTATGTGTTTTTCGGTCTCTAGGGTATATTCCCAGGAGTGCTATTGCTGGATCAAATGGGAGCTCAATATCTAGCTTTCAGAGGAATGCCCATATTGTTTTCCAAAAGGGCTGGACCAGTTGGCACTCCCACCAGCAGTGGATGAGAGTCCCTTTTCCCCCACATCCACACCAGCACCGGTTGTTCTTGCTGTTTTGGATGTGTGCCAGTCTCTGTGGGGTGAAATGGTACCTCATTGTTGTTTTTGATTTGCATCTCCCTGATGATTAAAGATGAAGAGCACTTTTTCATATGCCTTTTGACCATTCGAATTTCTTCTTTTTTGGAAGCTTCTGTTCATTTCTTCTCCCCATTTTTTGATGGGGTTGGCTGTTTTCTTCTTGTGGAGTGCTACCAGTGCCTGATATATCCTGGATATTAACCCCTTGTCAGATGGTTATTGGGTGAATATCCTTTCCCACTCTGTGGATTGTCTTTGTATCTTGGTCACCGTTTCTTTTGAGGTGCAGAAGCTTTTCAATTTTATATAATCCCATTTGTTTATCATTGCTTCCATTTGCTTGGTCAGTGGTGTGTCGTCTTTAAAGATACTTTTCGTTTCGATGTCGTAGAGCGTTTCTCCTATGTTTTCTTCAATGTACCTTATAGATTCATGTCTGATATCGAGATCTAGAATCCATTTTGATCTGACTTTTGTGCATGGCGTTAGAAGGAGGTCTAAGTTCATTTTTTACACGTAGCTGCCCAGTTTTCCCAGCACCATTTGTTGAAGAGGCTTTCTTTGCTCCACTTAATATTTTTTGCTCCTTTATCGAAGATTAAGTGGTTGTATATTTGTGAGTGTGTTTCAGGATACTCAGTTCTATTCCATAGGTCTACGGATCTGTCTCTATACCAATACCACACTGTCTTAATTACAACTGCTCTGTAGTAGAGCTTGAGGTTGGGGAAAGTGATACCTCCCATCTTCTTTTTTCCCAAGGATTACTTTAGCTATTCGTGGGTTTTATTATTCCATACAAATTTCAGGAGTGTTTGTTCAATTTCTTTGAAGAACATCATGGGTATCTTTACAGGGACCGCATTGAATCTGTATAAAGCTCTAGGGAGAATTACCATTTTGATAATGTTAATCCTTCCAATCCATGAGCAGGGAATGTGTCTCCATTTCCTCAGGTCTTCTTTTATTTCCTGAAGTAACATTTTGTAGTTTTCTTTGTAGAGATCCTTTACATGACAAGATTCAACACCCGTTCATGATGAAAGCTCTCCGTAAAATGGGGATTGAAGGAACCTTCCTCAATAATCCAGGCCATCTACTACAAGCCCACAGCGAGCATCATCTCAATGGGGGAAAACTGAAAGCCTTCCCCTTAAGATCAGGGACAAGACAAGGCTGCCCACTCTCACCACTTCTATTTAATATAGTACTGGAAGTACTTGCCATAGCAATCAAGGAAGAAAAAAGACATTAAGGGCATCCAGATAGGAAGGGAAGAAGCCAAGTTATCACTATTTGCAGATGACATGATATTATACCTGGAAAACCCAAAACTCTCTACCAAGAGGCTCCTAGAAATAATACATTCTTATAGTAGAGTAGCAGGGTACAAAATCAATACCCAAAAGTCAATGGCCTTCCTATATGCAAACAGCGAAAGAGAAGAAAGGGACATTAAAGAAACTATCCCATTCACAATTGCACTGCAGAAAATCAAATACCTAGGAATCAGTTTGACAAAAAAAAGCCTCTTCAATTCTATCACTATCACTATCCTCCCGTTGATCATCTATTTGCTACAGCAGGCACCAGTAATATCTCCATATGTCCTGTCTCATGCTAGTAGAGCCCAAAGGCATCTGCTCGCTCCAGGAACATAAAGAGCCTCAAACCATTATATTAGGTCATGGGAATGAACTAATATAATTGTTACTGGTATTTGCCATATCAAATACAACACAAGCAGCTTGCCAGGCTTGCCATGCAGGTGGCATACCCTTGTAGTCACCTCTAAATACAGCATTTATAGATGAACTGTGCTGCCGCTGAGCGAGACAGGCTGTGATAGGCTGTCGCTGGGTGGAATTCTGACGAGAGGGAGGTCTGGATGTGGAAAATGGCGGCCCGATGGAGTGGGGGGTCATCTGGCTTGTTGTGAGGCTCTGCTGGGGTGTCAGGCCAGGGCTAGAACCCGCCATCCCTCCTGAGCACCTCATGAGCAGCTGGGCACAGGGAGAGCAAGTAGCAGCTCTGCCCCATGTCTGTAAGTCTCTGGATCAGCATACCTGGGCTGGATTGAAAAAAACTGCTGCAGGGTGGGTGTCGATGATCTGGGCTGTGATAGGCTATTGCTGAATGGAGTTCTGATGAGAGGGAAGTCTGGATGTGGAAAATGGCGGCCCGATGGAGTGGGGGCCTAACCCTAACCCTGCCCTCACGCTGGGACTCGAGTCTTGAGCTCTCCTGGGCTGTGGAGGCGCCTCTGAGGCCCATGGACAGCCCTTCTTCATCCTCATGGTCCCATGTGGCTGCTGGGGCCCTTCCCAGCTCCTCTGGCTTCTAGAGTCCCTTGGAAAAAGGACTGCCCTGGCAGGGCAGCTTCCACAGCAGCTGATCTGGCCCCTCAACTTGGCACCTGCCCCAGCGGGTCAGATCCTGGCTCATGGGCCTGACCTGGCCTAGGCGCAGAGCAGGCAGAGGCTCGCCGACGGGAAGCATAGCTCTCGGTCCTTTTTGGTCACGAATCCAGCATCCCAGCGACAAACTGCCTGGCATGAAAAATTCTTCAATTCTATGACTAAGTAACCTTGAATTTCTGACTTATCCTTCTCCATCACCAATTCTGACTCTTGAAACAACTCAATTCAGTCTCTTGCCTGTCTACCTCTACTAGTGACCTTTAAAAATTCATTTCCTGGTCAGGAAGTCAGAGCAAGATGCTGAGCATAATCTTCTTATGCAGGCAAGCAGGAGACCCAGACTCAGTGCCAACACCCCCAGAATCACCAGGAGTCACCTCGAGCAATGAGTCAAATAGGCCATAGCCATGTGACACTGTTCCTGCGCCACACCTGTCTGTGTACACTATATATAATAATGCGCTCCCAATGCTGTAACAGTTCATTTCAAAATCTCCAGCCACCGCATATCAACCTCTATTTGTAATGTTAAAAGGACTTTGCTGCCATTTTCAAAAGCTGCTATTTTATCACTACAAAACCTTCCAGACCTATTCGTTGCCTCTCTTTCAAATGTTCTCCATCTCTTCTTGCACCGGCCATGAGAATGCTATCATTTATTTCTCCTGATCAAGACTCTTCTTAGATCCAGGTTCTCATGGGCTGCTCCGTCTTCACCTATATTCCTACTCAACCGCCACCTGCACTTTGGTCATTATTTCCAAGTGCTGCACTGCTGATCTTTTTGCATAATATACTGGAACAGTAAGTTGAACTAATTCATCTCGCATGTCTTCTTCCCTTGTGAAGTGACCTCCAGGAGCCAAGGGAAATGTCTTGTTTACCACAGGATCTCTGAGATCTGACAAGCACCCTGCCACAGAATGTTAGTAAATGTTTCGCTAAATGAACAAAGAATCAACTAACGATGTTCTTCATGCTCAATTACTAAACGTTCTGCTTTCCTAATTCTATAATTCCTTTCTCCTTCACCAGAATCACTTTTATGTCTAACAAATTACTTTCCCTATGATGAATTTACCTTTTTAAAATTAGAAGGGAAGCATTCCGTTTGATGACCGTTAGTGGACACAAAAAGCTCAAACATCGGCAGATGTTGAAAAAATATTGAGGACAAACAGCAGAGAATAAGGAGATGAGTATAAAAGATAAACATTGACATAACAATGAGTTGAAATGTGCTTGTGCTAATTAAATGAGGAAATTCCGTGCATTTACTTACTGTTCACCTCGAAGTTATTCCTAACCTGTGAATAGGCTCTGCAGTCTATTTCATATCTTGTTGAAGATGTTCTCTTTAAACCTGGTAATAGCTGAGTGGCAATGAATCTTTCCTAGATTGGTGTGTCCTCTTTTGTCTTTAAATTCACTGGGGGCTGGAGAGACAGCACAGCGGGTAGGGTATTTGCCTTGCATTCAGCAAACCGGGTTTGATCCCTGGCATCCCATATGGTCCCCTGAGCACTGCCAGGAATAATTCCTGAATGCAGAGCTAGGAGGAGCCCCTGAGCATTGCTGGGTGTGACCCAAAAAGTGAAAAAAAAAAAAAAACATTGCCAGTTGTAGTATTTCTTTTTTTTAGGGGGCGGGGGTCACACCCAGCAATGCTCAGGGGTTTCTCCTGGCTCTGCACTCAGGAATCACTCCTGGCAGTGCTCGGAGACCATATGGGATGCCAGGGATCGAACCTGGGCCTGCCTGGGCCGGCCGCGCGGCAAGGCAAAAGCCCTACCTGCTCGACTATCGCTCGGGCCCCCTGTACTATTTCTAATGCTATAATTACACAGGAAAAGAAAACAAGAACGGAACTATAAAAATGAAATATTAAGAAACCTAGTGGTGGGCAGAACAACAGTATGTGCTTGATCCAGACAAGAATCTCTTTGCAGTTTCTATTTCCCTTGAGCAAGGGATCATACTGTAGTAGCCCCCACACACACTGGTTATAGAATCTTTGAAGAGCCTAAACAAGGCAGCCTAGAAGAAAGCAAAGCTTCTGCTTGCTATTTTCCATTTCAAACACTAAAACCTCTGGGGCAAAAATAGAAAGTATTAGGAAAGGTGACAGAGAACCACGAAGGAGAAAGAAGGAAAAGAAAATGCTAATAAAGTTAATTCATTGCCAGCTGCAAACTCTCTGATGAGGTCTTAGAGCCATGTGTGCCTGCCTTGGGCCTCAAACTTCCTGCAATTATGTTTGGGCAGATTAGAAGTTTTGCAGACCGTGCCCCATTATCAAACACCTTCGTCTTATCCAACTCGAAACTCCACTGTTTTCTGCTCTAGGTTATTCTTCTAAATGTTCTGCCCCCTGGATTGTTTATTTCTGTTTTGTTTCGTGGGGCCACTGCTGGTGGTGCTTGGGGTCCCCTGGCTCTGTGCCCATGGATAATTCTTGGAGGAGCACTGGGTGTCATAGAGCACAGGAGTGGGACTCTCTGGACTACTCCTAGCTAGTCCTCAGTGCCCCCAGGCAGACTGCCCAAATCCTGGCTACTTTTGGTTGATGTAAGCATTCTTTATAAGGGGCACGGCAGGGGCCACTGGAAATTATCTCTGGTAAACACAGAAACCTCTTCTACACTTGCTCATCTTACTGCCCAGTGGAGGACCTTAAAGTGTCTCTCTATCTTAGTTTTCTCATCTTGCAGCACCATCTACAGGGCTCCAATCTTTTTCACAGTCATTTGGCTACCAGCACCTGGGCAAGCCAGGGCAGACGGCTCTGAGGCTCTTTCTACAGTCTCTCCTGCAGTATCCTCCTAATTCTTTCATCTTCCTCCTGTTCAGGTAATCTCAGAAACCTGCACGACCAAGTATACTGCTTGGGATGAGGCACCAGCTCCCATTACCCCTATTCTTTAGGAAGGGTGGGCAATGTTCTGTTTTTATCTTCACCTCCTTGGATGGGGAAGGGGCTACTGCAGTTACTCACTCTGCTATTGGTTTCCCTGCTAATTTGTCTCCATTTTAAAAGGGGGAGAAGGGCTGGGAAGAATAGAAAAATAAGGCATGTCACTCATCTACATTCTCGGTGTTGAACCCTAGGACAAAGTGAAGTCTCTCCCAATAGAGCAGATAATGGCTAAAGAGAGAAAAAAATGAGTATTTCTTTCCATAGATAGCTCCAAATTAGGAATACCATTGGCTTCACATAACTTTTAGATGGCACATAAAACAAATTTGACATCTGATTTTGCATTTTTAAAAACACAAATTGCACATTCTTCATTAGCCCATATTACAACTGAAAGCATACAATTATTTATTTTTTGACTCGAAAACACATGAACACTCATACCAGTCTCCTGTATTTTAACCCAATTAAGGGAACAAGGATTGTTAGCAACAAGTGCTTAGCTCTGTTCTTGGAAGTAATATATTTAAATATTCAAAATATTAAAATATTTTTAAACAGTGCTTAGCACTGTTCTTGAAAGTAATATATTTTAATATTTAAAAATCACTGTATTTAAAAATACTAAAATTTATTTTAACACTCATACCTGTCTACTGTATTTCAACCCAATTAAGGGAACAAGGATTGTTAGCAATAAGTGGTTAGCTCTGTTCTTGGAAAAAATATATTTCAATAGAGACTTCCAAATATAGTGGATGTATGTTACAGAGTTTTTTGTGGGGGAATCACACCCGGCAATGCTCAGGGGGTTATTCCTGGCTCTTCACTAAGGAATTACTCCTGGCGGTGCTCAGGAGCCCATATGGGATACCAGGGATAGAACCCAGGTCGGATGCATGCAAAGCAAATGCCCTACCTGCTGTGCTGTCGCTCCGGCCCGGTAACAGAGTTTTGCTTTTAAAGTTTCACCCAAGAATTTTTTTTTCCAAAATGAGAAACGGGATTTAGCTGGAATTTCCCATTCTTGATACAATAAGCTAAAGCTTGATTTCATTACACTCACTGTTTATATTTTAAGAATATGTTGAGCTATGCTGTTTATCTATGGAGTTTACAGTTTTTAAAAAGTAACAAGAGGCCATAGTCTAACAACTTCCTCTTTTTACGAAGATGAATGTTTTACTAAGCTCCTAAGTTTTTAAAACAGGAAGTCTCAATTATTAATTAAATTTCTCTTTTGTTGCAGGACTCCTAAGGGCCGCTGCATCTTCTCTGGATTGCCTCCCGCAAATCACTTCGTAGATAAGGGGGTAGTCTAAATGTGGCAGTTTATCCGACCATGTATGCTGTACTAGCTGGTATAAATATTCTCCCATGCTATCACAATCATCGTGGGACTAGCTAGATCTTACCAGCATATTAGCCTGGCCACGTAGGACACATAAGTAATTAGACCAGAGAGAAATGCTGTTTGCTTCCAAACAAACAAGCATGGCTCCCTGATAAAATATAAAACTACAATGAAGTAGAGGAGACTTGTGAAGGTTTGGAGAAATATTTAACTGGCATTGGTGTTGATCTTTGGTACAGTGACATGCCATCTCAGAAACCCCCTTCTCTACATTTCAAAGGCATTCCCAGCTCAAAACATTAGCACAGTAAAGGCCCTAGGTGAGATGCAGGGAGGGATTACCTAAGGGCATTGGACCCTCCCTGCTTTCCATAACAATGGGAGGAAGGTCTGAGTTGCTGGGGGGGTAATAAACTAGCCGGTTCCCGCCTCTCGGTCTTCTTCCCGGTGGGATCTCGCCTTGTGAGCGTTTATTCCCCTTGGAAGTTTTACACGTGGTGGTCGCCATCTTGGCCTACACGTGGCTGGGGTTCTAGCCTGGAATCCTAAGCAGCGGGTTTTTCCTTGTGCTGATTTGTATGCCTGAACCTGTGATAAGTAAAGCCTTTTAAAACTGTATCGGATTCCTGAGTGTTCATCCATTCCTCGCTGGCTTCGGAGGTAGAAGGGAACTTCGCTTCCCGGCACTGTCGGGGACCCCGCGGGGCGCCCGACACTCTTTTATGCATATAAGAATGTATTCAATTTTAAAGTTCACTAAAGGATAACCATGGTTACTAAAACACTGCCTTTAAAGTTGTAAAATGTGATAACTGTAAGCATCCCTCTCTAACATTAGATTGGTTTTTAATTACTTGGACATTATAATTACCAGATTAGTTTTAATGGTACATTTTCTTCTTTTCAATCTTAAAGAACGCTTAAATATACAGTAAAAGAACTACAGCCGTTGCTTCTCATTGACACAGGTTGCCATACCAGTTTCTTTTTTATATTTTTTTTGTCAACCTAAATTACTTTCATATGTGTGGAGTGTCTAGTTACAAGGTAGCTGTATAAAATCCACACGTCACTATATAATTAAAGGCTGTACCTAGATAAAGTAGTGATATAAAAAGGATATGGGAGTTTATATTTGAGTTCAATAAAACTTCCTTATTTATGCTCCATTTTGTGAAAAAGATAAAATATATTTGCTAGGAGATAAAATGTATTTGCTAGCATATGATAATGACTGAAAGTCAATTTAAAGGTCTAAATCAAGTGACCCAAGATTTAATTTTAAATGAAATAAAATACATAAATTATTTTAAAGTAAATATTTAAATTATTTAATAAATAATATTTAATAAATAATAAAAACAAGTACAATAAATACTATACATGAATACTAATAAATAATTAATGATTTTTAAAAATAAATGAAATAAATATTTTTATTTCATTCCATTCTATGTTATCTAACTAGTTTTATACATTTTTCTCAGGCTAGTTGTTTATGGTCTTTGCAGTGTTTTCCTGCAAGCACATGAATGACAGTTCATAATGGCCTAAAATTTAAATTACTTTAAAAATACAGTATTTGGGGCCAGAGCGATAGCACAGTGGGTGGGGCGTTTGCCTTGCACACAGCCGACCTGGGTTTGATCCCCAGCATCCCATATGGTCCCCCGAGCACCGCCAGGAGTAATTCCTGAGCGAAGAGCCAGGAATAAACCGTGAGCATCGCTGGGTGTGACCCAAAAAGCAAAAAATATAAATAAATAAAATAAAATATATACAGTATTTATGTGGTACTGCTCTCACTTGTCTTCACTATCAACTTCAGAAACCTACAGTTAATAATGAAGATCTAAGAAATGGTTCTGGCAACTTTTAGCTATGTCATTTGAAAGAACTTATTAGACTCTCCCAAAACAGTTCCATTACTTAAGAAATAGTTATCACACAATGTTGCATGAATAAATTGACTAGGAGCAAATCCAAATTACAAATGTATGGGTCTCTTAATTACAAATCAAGTAATCAAGTACTTTGCATAGAAGAATTTATAGAAGTAAGACCAAAATGCCTTATCAAGGAAGAGTTTTACATATTTCCACCCTCGAACAGCAATACTTCCCCTGACTTATTCTTTTGTTTTTTTCTGTTTGGTCTAGCCAGCAGTGGTGCTCAGGGGGGCTTCTCCTGACTCAGTAATCACTCCTGAAGGTATCCCACATTTTTTAAAACTTTTTATTAAAGAACTGTTAATATACTAAGTCACTGAGTGTGTGTTTTAGGCATACAATACTTCAACGCCAATCGCTCCACCAGTGTTCTAGATTCCCTCCCCAACTTTTTTAAGTCATCAGACACCAAAACAGAAATAACATAAAGAACAATAATTTTCAACCACTAGGTGGAACTGCAATGCTGTTTGTCATTCCCAGTATAAGGGAAAAAAATGCTGGCCCGGAAAGAAGAGAGGAATGTTACAGCTTTCAGGCTTCCCAAAGAATGCAAATAAACAATGAACACTGTTTAGACAAGGATCTATTTCAGGAAGAAATGGAAGAGAGCTCAAAGGTCAAATCCGGGGAAGCTGGAGTTGACTTGGTGCCTTGTAGACACATCTCCAGCTCATTCCCTGCACACCCCACACCCCAAGTTTGATCCCGCTACACTGTGGCTTGGGATTCCCCAGGAACACGGGAGCGCAATCCCCAGAGCACAGGGAAAGTCAGGTGAAATGTGAACCCCCGTACGCGGAAGCATCACAATAAGTATGCACATATCACGAACAAATGAACATTGCTAAATTCTGTGCATGTATGTGTGTGCAAGGTTGTGTGTGTGTGTGTGTGAGAGAGAGAGAGAGAGAGAGAGAGAGAGAGAAAGAGAGAGAGTCTTGGTCACGGGAATAAAAATTAACAAAAAGGAGGAAAAACAATCTTGGGATGGATCTAGTTGAATAATTGTGATAAACGTGAGACCCAGTCATTAACAATATTATGGTGCCCAAAATAATTTGTTTTAATAGGGAGATAGAGGAAATAAACATTTTAATGTTCAATTTTTTTATTCATTCATTTATTTATTTATTTATTTATTTATTTATTTATTTATTTATTTATTTATTTATTTTGCTCTTTTTGGTCACACTCTGCAATGCTCAGGGGTTTCTCCTGGCTCTGCACTCAGGAATTACACCTGGCGGTGCTCGAGAGACCATATGGGATGCCGGGATCGAACCCCAGGCCGGCTGCATACAAGGCAAATGCCCTACCCGCTGGACTATCACTCTGGCCCCTTGTTACGTTAAATTTTAAAGGTACAGAAAGATGGTTCTGTTCGATGACCTGCAAGCAATTTGGTCTTCAAGATCTCCAAGATGATTTTATGGGGGCTTATTTACTTAAAAGATCCGTTTGATGATCACCAAAAAGTTTTGAGTTCTTTAAGACATTTATCTACTTTTAAAATTGCCGAGTGAGCTGCTCTCTACCATCCCAAGTGAGGTTTAGTCTCTGGCTGGCATCACTGGGACTACTCGAGAATGGAGGCCTATTTCATGGAAACTCCTAAATGTTTTATTGATAACAAGAGAGACATTATGATTAGCACAATATAATTCAAGTACCGAATAAAATTTAATGCAATAGATTTTAGATGGCAGAGTTAAAACTTGGTTATGTAAATGAGAATAGGTAGTATGCTACATTGTACTAAATGATTTAAGTTTATTTACATAGGATTAAATCATATGGCAATCATCTAAGATGACTTATTGATTTATTTCCTGATAATTCTATTTTCCATACCTTTAAGTTTTGCGCGAACAAGTAGTACTAAATACATTTGTTATATACCTGCCAAGGGGACAGGCTGGAGGTGGCAGGGAACCTGGGGACATTGGTGGACAGCTGGTGTGGAGACTGGTATTGAAACACTGTGTGCCTGAAACAACTCTATTACGAACAACCTTGTAACTCATCATATGTTAATTAAAAAACAAATAACAACAACAAAAATAAATAAATAAATAAATAAATAAAATTGTTAAGTGAAAAAATAATTTAACTTACAGTGAGCTTCTGTCCAAGAGTTTCTACTCTTGTGCGTTCACATCATCTAACTATGTCTGTTTCTTTATATTAGAACATCATAGTTGATTTCCAGAAAAGCTCTATGTTCTAAGCAGTTAGGGATAACAAGTTCTAGAAGGTCCTACTGCTGTAATCCACACTTTATGCTTCTAACACTTTTCTTTTAGAATTATTTATAAGTAGGAAGTTTCTTTACTGCTTTTCTACATCATCGATATTTTTTCTCAAAGTATGCAAACTACACCTTAGTTTTAAAAAAGTTATTTACAAATTAAATGCCTGAGGGGAGATTAATAATAGATTCCAAATCTATATTTTCATTGTGTGCTACCTATTTTGGTTTCATAGCATTTGTGACAAGGATATACCCAGCTTTGCCTTTCTAACTCAAAACAGTGTATCTGGCGCATGCACTCGCTTCTTATCCAGCATTGAAAGGCTAGAAAGACCAAATCAGAACAACAATACAACTATTTGATGCTATAACTCAGCACATTACCTCGCAATTTAAATTTTGACCCAAAATACAATTTGACATCTTCAGCTTAATTAAAAGATTTCTTAATAAGAATATGTTAAAGAAAAATTAATGTATCATTGTAAGCAGTAAATATTGACCTCCTTTACCTGAAATATAAGGAAAAATATTCTCAATGCAAAATCCATAGAATGGTTCACTTAATTATACATACAATCACTTTAACATTCTCTAGGAAATCATTCCTCTTTCTTAGAGATACTGTGTAATTTCAGTACTGACAGCTGAAGGTTAAGTAACGTAAATATGTCCTCAGGTCAGCTGTAAGACAATGAGTCTAACTTCGCTTGTGGTGAGCTAGTTATTGTTCACTCCCTGCAGAGCAATCCAAATAAAACAATTCAAGAGATAAAAATATTTATTTCCATTGAGTCTGGTGGTCAAGTAAAAACACTGTGTAGCAGAATTTGATCCACTGGTCATAAGGTGTGACCTCATATAGGTTAGTTACTTCTTGACTTCAACACCATTGAAACCGTGAGCCACTAACTACAATCACTTTCTGATTTTCAATTTTGAAAGTTCAGGCTGTTCCCTACCCTTTTCCAGTCCACATTTCTCCCCAAAACCACTACAGTTTTATCTGATGCATCATTATTTTAACATTTTTGCAATTGAAAATTGCATATTTTGATCATTTGCTATAAAGAAGTCAGAGGGTTCTGACTAAAGAGGAAGAGAACTAGTTCGACAGTGTAAACTTATACAATGTCCAACATGTCTCGATAGTTATGGAAGAAAATAAGAAATTGTCTATGGTGACACACTACGACATGCAGTAGTGCTCCTTGAGTGTTATGTGGAATCCCAGAATTGTAGAAGCTTCTCTGTAGCTTCCTGAGCCATTCAAGGGAAAATATTCACAAATTATCTTTACTTACTGACTAGCTGTTGCTGGTGCATTTAAAGTCGCTTCATTACAGTTTGGTTTTAATTCCCTGGGATTTATGATAGTCTTTTCTTCATGGTGGGAGAGAAAACAGATGCCTGCTTTGCCATAGCCCATTGTATTTGTTGCTTTTTGATCTGTTTCAATCTTTTGAGGATTTATTGTCTGCTTTTGTATACCTTGACATAACTTGAGAATATTTGGTTTTAGCTATGATGAGAATTCATGTTTAAACCCCTGAAACAGATGATAATAAAGGAAGACATTTATACTGGAAGGGAGTAAAAGAGTAAAAGGCAGGAACTAGGCCTCCATTTTCTGCAGAGAATGTGAATAGGGAGCAGAGATCCAAGACTGGGGTGGTCAGAGTTTTGTACAGGTCTGTGTGCTGGTCCTGCAGGGTTAGCCTCGTAGAGTTGCTTTCTTGGTCTGTGGGTTATTCATATCCCTTCACAACTCCTTTATACTTAAAATATTTGATACTTATCTAAGTACAGAATTGAGATACTGAGATTTTTCTTTTTACTGTAAGAATTTTTTTTTCTTCATCGTGAGGATTTCATAATTTGGCAATGCTCTTTCTCCACGGGTGGCTAATTTTCATTTTTGTAATTTACAAGCCAGAGAATCTCAATTTAAATATTTCTCTTCTACTTTCTCCACTGTCTCTAGAACTCCCACTAAAACAGGCATTATTTTTCTCCTGTACTGTGATTTATCTCCTGTACTGTGAGCCCTTATTCATATGTATTCTATCTTACATTTTTATCAGATATCTTCAACACTTCTGTTATACCATTTGTCAAGACTTTTATTGACTCTTAATTCAGTAATCACTGTTTAACAAGTCTTTATTGCTTGAATGACTTTAAAAGTCTTTGCTTTCAATTGCTCTACAACAACTCCTTTCTTTTTTAATATGCTGGAAAATAATTACATATTTTTATCAAACTGGATTTGTATATTTACTTTTTGTGCCCTTCTTCACATTACTGGGGACAAAACTGACAGTGTTCAAAATCAAAACCATCCAAAACTAAATATTCTGAAGATGAAAAACTCTAAATTATTTCCTCAGAATTTTATTTCTTTGAACAACCATCATCACTCTTTCACAATACTTCAATATTCTTCTGACCTATTACATATACTTCACTAAATTTCAAAGATTCATTTCAATTTCCAATTCTAGTTTGGATGGGTCTTCCCAGCAGTGTTCTGGGGGAGGGGCTAGAATCACTCCCAGTGATCCCAAGACCAGCAATGCAGTTTTCATTTAAATATTATTTTTCTTTTTACTGAGTGTTTCCTTACTTCAAAAGTATATTTAAATCTGCTTTCAAATGTGATGATTTTTGCCTATAAAATCCTCACAAATCCTGGGTGACAAGAAGTAGTAGATCTCCATCTGATAGACTTATTCCCCTCATTCTTATTGCACGCTGCAAATAACAGAAGTCACATACTGAAATTCTGAGTCTGGGATCCAAAATATTAAATGGATTTCTTTATCTGTGAATAATCTGTGCTCTGCTAAAGGGAAGATTACAAATTATAATAAGCGAGAAAAGACGTAGCTATGCAGTGTATCCTCCAACTGCCAGATGAACCCCAACCCCAATATCTACCTATTAGCATATCATTCAGATATATTTTTATTCACTTTAGAAAACTTTTTCTTTTTCCCTATAATAAATGCCCGAGTAAACTTCATTGCAGAGAACTGATATTGTGATATATGGAACAGGTGTGACTTTTCTGTTGACAGAAATTCAATTAAAACTTGCCCTCATTTTCCTGGGAATCTTGTACCTCACTGGAGGCTGACATTTGCCTGCACTTTCTAGGATCCAGGTATTGTCTGAAAGCATTAGTTTATCATTTAATCACCTGGAAACAATATAGTTGATTACCTCTTACACTTTTCTCATTGACTAAAGCCTGTGGGGTTTTTGTTTGTTTGCTTGCTTGCCCAGCAGTGTTCAAAACCTACTCCTTGCTCTGCCATCAGGGATCATCACAGACAGGCTCATTAGCACAACCATTAGGAGAGTCTGGGCTTGATCCAGGGTAGGACGCATGCATGACCGGCCCTTACCATAGTACTATCTTTCTGGTCCCTTGTTTCTATGTCTTTGCTATGACTTCAATGAATTCTCACAGGAAAGCACAGAAAGGAAACGGTTCCTAGGTGGCTTTAAACCAGTGTCCTCAATGAATCATCTTTAGTGCATCAGAATTTCACTGATGTTTGTTGAGCATCCATGCTGAGAAAAGCAGGAATATGTGAATGAATAAGACATTTCTCTCTCTTCAATAAAATGTCAGCCTGCAAAGTAGCAAAAATGAATACAAAAAGAGGCCTACAAGGCGTGTTCTAGCACAATAGAAAGAAATTTAACGTGAGTTCATGGAAGTGAGACATCACATTAAATTGGTGGATTTAAAAATAATTCAGGAGACAAAAAATTTTTTTGAATTAACAAAATCCTTTAAGAGGGCAAAGAAATGAATTTAACACAGAGGGAACAACACTGGGGAAAAAATGATGTAGAAGGCGGAAACCACAAAGTATATTTAGGAATCTTGCTATTTGGAGAACATAATATATGACTATGAGAATCACGGGGGATAGAACATAAAATAAATTAAAGTGAGAGCAGAAAGGGCTTCACATAAATAAAACAGATGTATCTGGATCTAATTTGATAATAAGTGATGAGCATTTCAAAGAGGAGACTGCTAGACTAGCACAATATCCAGACTCCTCCAAAGGAAAGAGAAACGCATTCCAGTTGACCTTTCCATAGAAATGCTTAGGGAAACATTCCTCAAATGATCAAAGACATTTTAAAAACACTTAATACGCTATTTTTGTGATTTTCCAGTACACATTAGCGGATATAAAAGATTAGAGTTTCAGAGGGGTGTTATTTCAGTTTCTTGCAATTACTTTCATTCATATCTCAACCTTGATTGTTTAAAAGTTGTTTTTGTCATCAGAGAAATAGAAAAATAGAAAATAGAAAAAAATAGAAAAAAATAGAAATATCAAGAACACACAGAAAATACATCTTTTAAATTTCTGTCTTCAAGTAAACAGACTTGTAGGGAATTAGAACTTTGTGCACAGCAGAATCGGTTAAAATTGATGAATGTGCTCCATAAAACCCACCACGTCCCTCAATTCCATGGCTATCCTAGGTAAAGTAAATCCACCCACCTCCCATTAACAGCATCAAGTTCTAACAATGCTCAATAGCTAGTAATGAGATTTTATTTGGAAATAGAACTGAAAAAACTGAGTCAGTTAAAACGGGCCCATGAATATAAATGCTGCCCAGAGTCCTGCGGACTTCTGAAGGAGCTTAGAAACAGAAACACTGGAAAGCGAGAGCGCCAAAGAGGAAAACATAAGTGGGTGCTGGGACAGGAAACACCAAATGGCCCAACATCCTAATTTTGGACTTCTAATATTTGTCCCAAAAATTTATTTTTATTGGGGCCTGAGCAATAAAGCAGCAAGGTAGGGTATTTATTTGCCTTGCATGCAATCTATCCAGGTTTGATCCCCCACATCCCATATGGTCTTCTGAGTACCACCAGGAGAAATTCCTGAGTGCAGAGCCAGGAGTAACCCCTGAGCATTGCTGGAGTGTGACGCCCCGTCCAAAAAATTATGTTTATTATGCTGCTCAGTCTGTTTTGGTGGCCTTTACAAACCAAAACAGTGGCTAAGAGAATGCACAAAGTTTAGAACAGAACAAGGTTAAATAAGTTTTAGGAAAACATATGAGAACTATGCATTGTGCAGTGAAAAGAATAGAAAGAATGGGAAGGTTACCAAAAGAAAAAATACAAAAAGGGGCCTTGTAGGCAGTGTAGAAGTCTGAAGAGGGGCCAAAGCAATAGCACAGAAGATAGGGTGTCGCTTGCACAGGACCGACCCAGGTTGGATACCCGGCATCCCATATGGTCCCCAAGCAACGCCAGAAGCAATTACTGAGTGCAGAGCCAGGAGTAACTCCTCAGCACCGATGGGGTGTGACCCAAAAAGCAAAAAAAAAAAAAAAAAAAAAAAGAAGAAGAAGAAGAAGTCTGAAGAGAGGAAAACTCATGATTCCTTTCCAGACGAAAGTTAGCTGAGCAGCAGAAGAGATAAGGCATGCCATAGCATAGAAGCACTAATTGGTTGGTGAAATTCCCATGATACAACATACACACACACACACACACACACACACACACATTGAAATTGAGAATGGTATCTCCTCCATATTTCTCATGGGTTTTCCAATGACCTTGTATATAACCTCCTGAAGTTATTCGAACACCTAGGAAGACACCTAAGTGATGTGACTTAATAGCCTGCAACAGTTGACTGGAGAGAGATTCATCTCAATGAGACTATTTTTCAAAAAAAGGTTCTGTGGGCTCATGGGGGCTGGTATATGCCTCAGAACAAAGTGTCTTGGGTTTATGCTCTACCATAAAGCCTGAAGGTGGATGACATCAGCGATTCAAATGTTGATAATCATTGGGAGAATGGAACAACATACTATTTGCAAAGTATATGAGATGAACAGACCATGGAGTCATGTCTCCGGGCACACCAGACATCCTGCTACTGTCCGATCGTCAATAGGTTGCAAAGGGGATGAGAAGGAAAGCTAAGGTTTGAATTTTTTTTTCAAATCCAGATTTTAACATTTCTCTGAAAATATGTACTTAATCTATTACTGGAAATGAAAGGGGTTTCATATTTACAAAAGTTCTACCAAATGGGGTTGGAGGGATAGTACCGGGTTAAGACACTTGTCCTGCGTACAGTTAGATTCCTGACACTGCATTCAGTCCCCTGAGAATCTGAGAAGTGAGCCCTGAACACTCCAGGGCATGGCCCCCAAACAAAACAGAAGTGTTCTACAAGATGCAGACACCAAGCAACAGTTATTTGAAATCAAATCTATCAATATTTAAACTGCTTTCACTTGAAAGGAAAATCCAGTCCCTTTGCCCTCAGGGGCACTCGGCCTTATCCACCTCCAGAATCTGAATGCTGAATTAGGTTTGCCAGGTTACAAAATATAATCCTCTGTCACAGTTTTGGAGTGTGAAATTTCTAACAGAGCTAAACATAGCTCACTTTGAACATACTCCCCTCTCCCTGTGGTTTTCTCCCTCTTCTCTCAGAAATCGCTCTTAATTTTGAGAAAAGTTTTGCTTCTGCTTTCATTTTATGGGATTCCAAGACTCTCTGTGACCAGCTCAGTATTAAGGGAGAATCGCTCTCCCTTCTGTCTTTCTTTCCTCCGTTATTTCCCTCTTCTGTTTCCACCTTTCCCCAGGAAGATCAGGGCACAGGGTTTCCAATTCCTCCTGTTTCAAGCTGGGACTCAGTGGACCCAGAAACATAACAAGCAGGGGCTCATCTCACAGTTATGTCCCACAGGAGGTCACAGAACTAATGGTTTAAGCAAATGGGAATGTCTGCGTGTTCTAGCTCAGATCCATGGAGTTGTGCAATTCAAAGCAAGAGAGTAGGATATAACCAAAACATTATTTTGAAGACTTTTGACATTTTGCTTTGTTTTCCAAAATATAGGTATTTTTTCTTAAACATTCTGCAGGTTGGCTTGGTATCGAGACACTATGTGCTTTCAATTCTATTTTGAACAACGTTATAAATCAAGGTGGCATAAATTTTATTTAAAAAGAGCTTGAAGAATTCATGCATAAAATACAACATACAAGTGGGGGTGTAACTCAGCAGTAAAGCACTTTTCTTGCCAATACAAGCACCCCTGACTCAATCCCTTTCACCACAAGAAAATAAAACAAAAACAAACTGCAAACTTTATACACTCTCAAATAGAACCGAATAAACTTATTAAAGAGACACTCAATTCCTTAGTTGTGCTTATCTTTCAGTACCTTGATATTTTGAAGAGTACTTACTGGTCAGTCATTTTGTTGTTACTCTCAGTATGGCTTATATGTGTTGTGCTTGTATGATCTTAACACGTTAGCAGTTACACCACAGATAGCATTATATATTCCTGGTGCTATATAGCTTTTACATGGTGTAAACATCTCTTTTATTTTACCTTGGCTAAGATGATGCTTTTCAGGTTCTTGTAAGTTATAATTCTCAAGTTACAATTTTGTTTTCCTTTGGGTATATTAGATACCAGGGGCAGTGATTTTGAGATCACATAGTTCTCCTGGCCTCCTCAATCTGTCTTTCATATTCCTTATGCCACAGCATGGTCTAGTTTTCAGCAGTCACTACTGCGGTGTCCACCACCTAAGTATGACTTTCTATTTATTTCTACATTCATTAAAGTTGTTTAGTGAGAAAGTTATTCTCTCCTCCATTTATCCCATTCTTTACATGTTCTATGCTTATATCCAATATGGTCCCCATGGTTAGATTTTTGATTCAATGACTTAAAGAATATTGTCAGTATTATTAAGAATCTCAAATTGTTTCCCCTTTAACTTAAAATTCAAGTAAGATTAATGTTTTAGTCAATAGTATTGTACCACTGCTAATTATTAATTTTGATAACTGTACTTTGTATCAATAAGACAAACATATTTGGGGAAGAAGATATGGATGAAAATGAAGGAATTCTACTATTTTTGTAACTTTTCTGAAAACTAATCCTAGTTAAAATAAAAGATGTTGGGTGCTGCAAACAATTCAGTATGATTTGTTGGCAAAGTGCTACACCGTTTCAATGAAACAATGTATGTTTTAACTGAACTAAAATAAATACATGTTTAATCACTAAAAAAAAAAAATCTTTTTAAAAACAGATTTGACATTCATCCAAAAGCAATGAGCAATGACATTCATCAAAAATTATTCATTGATTCCTGGAACACAAATTTGGCAATTGTATGAAACAGCAGAACCCCTATTTATATACCATTCATGCAAATTAATCACATGACATTTTTGCTTGATGTGTTTCTAGGGTTAGTGGAGATTTTACAAAACTATTAAGCAAACTCGTTCGAAATAATTATTTGAATAAAAATTTCATCTCAGTTTAGATATACAAGCTCATAAACATCATAAAAATCTGAGGGAGACCATCTATACTTTATAGATCCTTTGTATTTGGTTAGAAATATGACAAATTTTCGCAAGCTAGGTTGAAACCTAAATCAGGTTATTCTATTTTTAAAGATACCGATTACTCTGAAACAATGGGAAAGACTTGCTTTGTGTTCATAGTTCATTTTCATTTTGCAAAAGACTGCAGAGTGCCCTGATGTGTAGTTTCGGGATCCCATAGATGAAAATAACATAGTTTTCCAGTAAGTTAATAAAGGACTTCTTATGAAGTAGCCACCCCAGAGGAGCATATTTGCAAAATTGCAACTTTTTTTAATTGATGGTACCAGCATATAAAAGCAAAATACATCTCCCTTACTTCCAAAATGGACTTATGGAATGTAACACAGTGAGTCTTAGATTTTTCTATGTATGTAAAGATGCTTTAAAATGTCTTCATATCATAGATAAATTGATCTGCATGGAATCTATTTAAATAGTGAAAACAAAAAATATACTTTAACATTTAGCTATGATTACTTAACTCTGTTAGCAACTATTATTTGCTTGCATTTCTATGACCCTTTACTTTCTCTTTTATTGTCTTCTATATTTCCCTTTTTATATTTTTTATTCCATTTAGTTATTCACTTTTATTTGAAGTATTTTCCTATTAATATTTTTAAATAAATGAACACATGATTACAAACATGAGTCTTTAATGAGACATTAAATATTTTATATCCTCTTTGATATTTATTACCTACAAAAATCCTTATGACTAAAAATATATCCTTAATAGTTAAATGTCTGACATTACATGCATTAAGATTATGTCAAACTGTATTTCATTCTGTATTTAAAAAGTGATTAACATATGGTAATAAGAAAGATATATATATAATTTTAAATTATTGTTCATATATTATTTATATATATTGTCCATATATTATTTTCTATATATATTCAAATAAAATAAAACACATTTATTCTTTTACAGAAAATAAAGCATTTCTTAAAATTTGATATAAGCTCTAAGGTATTTCTTTACTTTGTCATAAATAAAATATATTGTTTCAGTTATTCAGCTTCATCTTTTAATCATCTATTCTGCTACCAGCAAAGTGTTCGTGACATGAACTCAAAACAATTATTCTGATGCACACAGGACTTAGTTATTATAAACTTTAAGAGCAATGAGATAGCTAAAGACTATCCATAATAGTCCGACCATAACAGACCCTAAGCCTTTAAATACTAGCATGAGATGACTCTATCCAGGTTTACAGCTTTAAATGGTTTTTGTAGGACCACATGGATAGTACATTAGATAAGGCATTTGCCTTGCACATGGCCAACCCAAATTTGACCCTGGCATCCAATATGGTCCCCCCTGAGCACCTCTAAGAATAATTCTTGAGTGCAAAGTCAGGAGTAACTCCTGGGTATTCCCAAGTATACCCTCCAAACAAACAAAACAAATCAAAGGTGTTTGTTTGCTGATGCATGTTAAATTTATATCTTCAATGGAAATTTCCTTCTTACCTTCAGATTATATATTTAACAAAATTTGAGGAGTCTAACAATAATCATAAAGTTTAAATTCTTAAGAGTAAGAATTCTAAATTGTTCAGAATAAAAACTGGACATTGTCAAGTTTTGCTTATGTGATAAATCAAAATTCAAAATTGTGTTCTTGGTCATGTAATTCAATTATCAGCAATCACCTTGATTTCACCTCACATTCAGAAAGTCAACAAATCTTGACAACAATGCTCTCAAATATATCCACATTGGATTACGTGTCACCATTTCCACATTCAAACTTTTCCAAACATGGTTTAAACATGGTTTAAAATTTCTGGCTTAGATTTTAGCCAGAGATCAATGAACAGTTCTCTTGCTTTGCTCAATCAAAAAGCTAATGTGTTTGTTTGTCTCATTACAGAGTTCATTATGCTCTTTTCAGAGACTTTTAATGGTGTTCATCTTAGACTTGATGGCAAAATTCTCATGACCTAAAACAACCAACATAACCTGACTCCTGTTTCCTCTCAGATTTCACACTTTCTACTAATGCTCTGCTTTAGTACACTGATCTACTTGCTCATCAAATCCAGCTCTTGAGTCTGTCTTTGCTTTTCTATTGCCTGGTAAACTTCATCTGCAAAGCTACCTTAACTGACCAGGACACTGCTCAAATATCTACTCCTTTTGAGGACATGTATGACATTATAAGAGGAATAGAACTCATTGTTGCATTGCTGCATTTCACATCGTCCTTCTCTGCCTTCTTTTTCATGTACTGTGATCTTCCAGTTATTATATATTTTACTTATATAGCATTATTCTATGTACATGTCTTCTCATTAGACTAAAAGTATCATAATGGAAATTTTCTGTTGGTTTCCCTTGCAAGCAATACCTGGGATGAGTCTATCGGCAATGTGTAGTCAATAAATAAATGTTCAATAAATTACTAAAGTAATGAGAAAAAAAATTCTTTTTTTTTCTTTTTAGAGAAAAAATTTTATTATCTCAAATTATTCACAAAAACCTGCTTAGAATTCAAATTATTGAATATGTAACAGACTCTTGTTGTCTGACTTTACCAGACAATGAAGTAACAATTTACATGTCAAAATGCTCACCAGAGGGCCGGAGTGATAGCACAGAGGGTAGGGCATTTCCCTTGCATGCAGCCAACCCAGGTTTGATCCCTGGCATCCCATATGATTCCCTGAACACCACCAGGAATAATTCCTGAGCACAGAGCAAGGAGTAACCACCCCTAAGCATCACCAGGTGTCACCCAGAAAAGCACAAAACATAAAAACTCACCAGCGCTAGAGAGAGGGTGCAGAGAAGGAACATACTTGCCTTGTATGCAGTTAACCTGGCTCAGTCTGAGCACCGTACATCGTTCCTCCAACACTTACAAGGATTCAGGAGTAAGCCCAGAGGGCAGCCAGGTATAGCCCCAAACCAAACCCAAACAAATAAGTAAAGAGAAAAGATGAGGATATTGCAATTGGATATGGCTGATCTTTGGGGAAATCTTCAGGGAACTAACCTTAAAACAGAGGGACTAGGCAACAGAATGACAGCAGATTGAAGCAGTGAACTGAAAGGCAAAATGCAGGGAAATATCTGAAAAGAACAATAAAATAAAATGGAAAATAATTTTAAAATGAAAAAAATCATAGATCTATGGAAGAGGCTAAGGAGAAATAGATCTGAATTACAGAAATCCTAGACCAGAGGAAAAAGAGATGGGGAAATAGATTCTCCGATCTGAAGTTTGTTTTAGACTCCCAGATTGAGGAAGTTGGAGAGAACCAATAGATGAAGCCCAAATAAAAACATCAAAAACACATGATAATTAAATGTCAATATTCCGATATTGAATATCCGGAGAGCAGGAAGAGCAAACTAAAAAACTGCCTATCAGGGAGCTCCCAAAAAATTATCATAGATTTTTCAAATGAAAGTCTAAAGACTAGAACTAAATGGTATACAATACAATGAAGAACTAATAATTTCAAGAGATTGTAACATTAGTGAGATAGCAGCATCCTGGCTTTTTTATATTTCCATCAAAACTTACCATTATCTGATTTTTTACCATAAATATTGATTCTTATTTACAGTTCTGGAAACTATATTCACTGTATAGATATAACATAAAATCAAAGCTATATTTTATGTGATATATATATAAATCAAGGAAGAATTGTTAAATATTTCAATATGATGAACATTGGGGGAAAGGCTATATAATTCTATTTATAATAATTGCCCAGAATAGGAAAATATATAAAGAAAAATAATATTTGTAATTTCCCAGGGTTAAATGATGGCAAAATGTGAGTGGCTACTAAAATATGAATTATTTCTTCAAGGGGCCATAAAATATTAAGGAGTGAAATAGTGACAGTAATTGCACAATTCTATGATTATACTGGAAAAACATTAAACTGTACATTCTAAATGAGAGAACTCTATGGCATGTTAATTATATATAAACTTCTTTTAAAAGGTTAGTCTATGGACTGTACTACTAGGTATGTATGAGACAATTATGCATGTAAATCTTATTTATGATAAATCATTAATTAGAAGATAAAACTGTCTTCAAGATCATAACTTTTTACATCTTCCAATTTTTATTTATGCGCCATGACTTATAATACTTTTGATACTAGTGTTTATGCACAGTGTTCCAACTCCACAACCACCACCAATGTCTGCATTTCCCCCAATGTCTCATTACCCTCCATTCCCATACTTCACCTCCTAGAAAATACCTTTATTATTATTATTATTATTATTATTATTATTATTATTACTTTTGTTTGATTTGGGGGGGACCACACCTGGTGATTCTAAAGCATTACTCCTGGCTCTGCACTCAGAAATGATTCCAGGTGTGCTATGGGGGACCATATGGGATGTCAGGGATCAAACCTGGGTCAGTCTTGAGCAAGACAAATTCCCTACCCGCTGTTCTATCTCCCTAGCCCTGGAAATTCATTTTAAAAATTTGGTAACTATAATTGGGGTTATAACTATATTTTTTAATAAAACAAAATTGATTGGAGTACATTGGGAAGAGGTTTTTTAAGGGTCACTGAAATTCTTATTTAATATATCATGCAACTTGTTCACTGGGAAATAGTGTGTGGCAATTATATTGTTTACGAGGAGTTAGATAATGTAACTTGTCTATGAGTAATGATTCATATTACAATTAATAAGTCCCATATCATTTGTACAATAATGAAGCTACACTAAATATTCAATCAAAAGCTCTATGATCCTTTGGCAACAGCAATATGAATATGATAATTTCTAGGAATGATCAACTGATCAGTGTCAAAAGTTCTGTTGTATCTTATTTAATTTTATCATACATCTGAGTGCCTTCTTCAAAGATAGGCATATTTTACTGGTGATTCAGCTGCACCTTTCCGTCACAGAGAACAAAAGCTTGCAAATCTACAGAATTAAAGTATTTCTATTTAGAAGTTTGAAAAATTTGTTCCTGGGAAACTCACTAGCTCAAAAGAGCAAAAGCATACTTAAAAAACTGCAAAAATCATTTCTAAATGCCACCGGTATCTACAATTTCTCACTTAAAAAATTGTTCCACAAGCATTACATTTAATGTTTTTCCTTTTAAAAAAAATTTACTTGTTTCTGCATTTAAATAACTGTCTTTGATTTACTAAATTCAAATGATAATCATCATAAATATATGTGCCAGAGTGCTTGCTTGCTTTGCACACAGTCAACCCAGATTCGAGCGCCATTACTTCATACAGCCCCTCAGGAGTAATTCCAGTGTGCAGAGCTAGGAGTCACCCCTGGACATCACCAGATGTGTATCCAAAAACAAAACAAAACAAACATCATAAGAAATTCACTTCGAATTTGCACATTTTGCCTAAAACACCAAGATACGAGAAAACAAATGAATGATATGAAATGCAGCGCATCACCTGTGTGTGTTGATGTTCACTTATTTTCCTCGGCCAAACCAAAATATCTTGGTAATTTATGAAATTCTATCTAAATAAATAACAGTAACAGGTTCTGGCGATGCCCATTTCCCTCATCTGCCTTGAAATGCACATTTTAAAAAAACGTATTTGTCATGCTATGTTAACTATCATCAGTTTCTCTTATCATTCTATAATGATAATATTATTGTTTTGTGGTTAATCATGTACATATAGCTTTAAGGTGAAAAACTTATTTCAAGATAAAATATGTTTAAGATTTTATACTAGAAACTGTCACCCTATATTTTTTTTAATTTTATTTGTTGGGAATTAATCCCGAAAATAGAAACCATGTCCTAATACTAGAATCAAATGGACAGTTAGAATTTAAGATGAAATAAATGACCTCAAGATAGTTAGAAAAGATGGCAAATGACAATTTTCTTTGATCACTTAATACCTACATAGCTAGTTATTCATCTGACTACAAGATGAAGATAAAACATAAATACCAACATATATTTCAGTGACTTACTACTATACCTCTAAATCACATTATTGCACTTAATTCTTTTATAATTCAAAATGCATTATCTTAAAGGAAAAATATACTTACTGCCCTCTAGAGGTGTGAACCAGTAGTGTAATAAGAGTAGAGGTTGCTGGGCATATACAGTTTAAAGCTAACATGGCGTACTTAAACTCTTCTTCACAAACAACATGATCTGTTTGAAATAAAATAGGTAAATTAGAACAATTTACCTTGGGATGATAATAGTAAAAATAATATCAAATAAAATATGAATAAAAGTATTAAAGCTTCAATATAAACATAATCACTTTTAGATATATTTTAACATGTGTATCTTACCTCAAGGAAAAAGACTCATAGCATGAGTTAAGTGGTAAAGAGGTGTGTGTGTGTGTGTGTGTGTGTATGTGTGTGTGTGTGTGTTGTAGCGCTTGTTTGTGTGTGTGTGTGTGTGTGTGTGTGTGTGTGTGCATGTCTGTATGGAGTTTAGTTCTAGTTTCAACAAAATTAGTGATCTTTGGCAAAATGTTTAAGGCATTTCCTATGCTTCCATGAAATGGTAGGGGGCTTACATTATATATGAAAAATAAATCAGACTATATGAATTATCATTTAGTTCTGACAGTCTGGAGTATGGAATCTAACATTGATTTTAAAGATCACAGACTCACCAAATGCATACATACACATACAGAATAGGATTTAGACTATAATCACTAAAAAATATAGTTGATAAAACTGCAAAACATGTAACAAATTTTGTATAACCCAAACAAATACAATCTCAAACAATAAGAATTAGCGAGGCAGTGAACTTAAAATTCAATTGTCCTTTAACCTCAAGACCTAATGCTCAGAAGTTGAGCATGTCAAAGCAGGAAAGAGAAGAAGGGGTGAGTGAAATTCAGTGAAATTCAGGGATCTAGCACTGGAGACTTGCACTAATATGTGGACCAGGGATGGGTCTTGTATGAAGAAAAAGTAGCTCCTTTGACCAAGCACATTATCTTCATGTAGAAATGAAGGCCCTGGGCCACATAGAAGTTGCATTTAAATAAGTGATTCACTGTTTTTTATTTTTGGGAAATACCCTTCGCTTCCCAAGTAAACACATTGCTGGACTTAGAAATAAAGACTATGTTTAAGCTTCTATGGAAACAAATGTTCTTGGACAGAAAACAGCAGTTTTAGTTAAATTAAGAAAGAAGTTGAATTTATAAATGAGACAACTCTATAAATTGAGCACAAACACCATATAATTTGTGAAAAAAAACAAATTGAGAGGGTACTCAGGAAACGGTCCAGCAAATGTTCCTGAAGACTAACATTCACCTTAGTCCTGTTTTTAAATTTTGAGTCAGAACATTAAATGTTTTCTCATTTTTCTCATTTCCTGTTTTTTCTTTGGGGGTGGGGGCTTTTGTTTTTGCTTTTTACATTTTATAGAAGACAGTGTACTTCCTAATTATACTTCAAGGCATACCAAAAAATAATCAAGGAACAGCTTATAATGTCTGCACTGTCCAATGTTTTCCCTTGCTTAATGTTATTTTGGGGGGCAGAGGGCTCGAAGAGATGTTTGGGGAGGCCTGGGGTCCCACTCCCAGTGGCATGAAGCTAACCTTTCTAGTACTTGGCCTGGCAATGTGGGGGTACATGAGGCTTTGCTGTGCTGGGTACCACAAGGGCCCTTTTGCTTGTGTGTGGGGGGGGCTTCCAAGGCAATACCCCCAAACCCCCAAACTGCTCATTGGCACAGCATCATGAAATGAGGGTATTACACACACCTGAACAAACACCCCTCAACTCCGAGTGAATTTTCCAATCTCTTACATACAGCCCCTTAGGGGATTTTTTGGGGGTGTCACCCCCGGTGATGCTCAGGGGTTACTCCTGGCTCTGCTCTCAGAAATTACTCCTGGTGATGTTGAGGCAGGGTGGGGAGCATGTGGGATGCCAGCAACGGAACCCGGATTGGTCGCAGGTAAGAAAGGTGTCCTCCCTGCTGCACTATTATTCCGACACTGGGGATGTTTTTAGATAGATGATTATGATATTTCAAATTTTGCAGGAATTCTTATTCCATCTTTGAATGTAGGAAAATATATAGTCTTTCCAAAATAGTATCACCTCGGTATTTTAACAAATACATTTTGATTATGTAGGATCGGTCTGTGAAAGTAATGTTCTGAAGCTGCTAAACACAAAACGATGACAAACACTTTGTCATCCTATGGCAATAATACATAAGGGGAGCCATCCATTTCAAAATCAAAGTCAGCAGATAAACGCAGGAATGAGTGCATTTGGGGGGTATTTTAGCATACTGCTTTTTTTGGAGTCACATCCAGTGATGTGCAGGATTTACTCCTGGCTCTTCGCTCAGGAATTACTACTGTCAGTGCTCAGGGATGCTAGGATCAAACCCAGGTCGGCTGCGTGCAAGGCAAACACCCTACCCCGCTGTATTTTTCATCAAACTGAGTACGATGCATCCTTAGCATACAGAAAGACTATTGGACATGGTAGATGGTGGCTAACGATGTCAACACTCTCCACCTCTCCACCAAGAGGTTCACTACCCCATTCACATCTAAGTTTGATATGATCATGTCAGGGTAAAGGACAGTTGCGAGCTTCTGATCCCATCCCCTAACTAGGTTTTACTCAACATTGGGATTTATTTTTGCAGACAAAAACTGTCCCCCAAATGCTTTCCCTTTTACTGGTGTGACCACATATGTGGCGTGAGCAGGAAGACCAAGATAACTCTTTGACAAATATCAAATCTGTCCATGCTTCTTTCCCACACTTGTTGAGGAAAGCATTTTCCTTTTCCAAGTTAAATACATGACATCTTGTATTTTCTTCTTGTCCTTTTTAAATATTCAGTCTGCTCCTTCTGATTTAGATCTTTCCTTTCTGTGACGACTGAAAAAGACATAAGACCTACTGGCACCACTTCAGATTGTACCTGGTTTAGGATAACTTCTTACTGCTGGGTCTAACTTGTTTCACATCTATTTTTATTCTAAGTTTTTCAGCTTTGGGGTCATGCCCTGTGGTGCTCAAGGCTTATTACTGTCTCTGTGCTTAGGAATCACTCCTGGTGGGTAAAGAGAATCATCAGGGATATCAGGCATTGTACTAGAGAGGGTGTCTCTCTCCTTACAAACTGTACTATGTCTCTGGCCATATACGTGCCTTATTTTTATCATTGCAATATATATAAGTGACAGGCATGGGGCAGAGCTGCTAATGGCTCTCCCTGTGCCCAGCCACTCATGAGGAGCCCGGGAGGGATGGCAGGTTCTAGCCCTGGTCTGCCACCCCAGCAGAGCCTCACAACAATCCAGACAACCCCTCACTCCATGAGGGCCTCCATTTTCCACATTCGGACTTCCCCCTCGTCAGAACTCCACCCAGCAGACAAGCCTATCACAGCCTGGCTCCTCGAGATCCACCCTGCTGCAGTCTTTTTAATCCGGCCCAGGTATGCTGATCCAGAGACAGACATGGGCAGAGCTGCTACTGGCTCTCCCTGTGCCCAGCCACTCATGAGGAGCCCGGGAGGGATGGCAGGTTCTAGCCCTGGCCCGCCACCCCAGCAGAGCCTCACAACAAGCCAGACAACCCCCACTCCATGAGGGCCTCCATTTTCCACATATGGACTTCCCCCTCGTCAAAACTCCACCCAGCAGACCAGCCTATCACAGCCTGGCTCATTGAGATCTACCCTGCTGCAGTCTTTTTTAATCCGACCCAGGTATGCTGATCCAGAGACAGACATGGGGCAGAGCTGCTACTGGCTCTCCCTGTGCCCAGGGAGAGTTCATCAATAAATGCTAGATTTTGAGATGATTACAAGAGTATGCTACCCGCACGGCAGAGCCTAGCAAGCTACCCGTGTAGTATTTGATATGCCAGATACCAGTAACAATTATAGACCTCATTCCCATGACCTGATGGAATTGTTTGAGGCTCTTTATGTTCCTGGAGCAAGCAGGTGCCCTTGGGCTCTACTTGCATGAGACAGGTCATATGGAGATGTTACTGGTGCCCGCTCGAGCAAATCGATGATGAAAGGGAAGACAGTGATACTGTGATAAATAAGTGGCCAAAGATAAATCCTAGGTGTTAAGATGCTTGTCTTATATTCAGCAGGTACTGGTGAATCCAACCCTATATCTCAAATAGCTCCCAATTTGCAGCCAGGAGTAAGCCCTGAATACCACTGGATGTAGTTTTCAAACCAAATGAAATAAAATAATTTAAAAAGTGAGTAAATCATTGCCACTTGCAACAACAGGCACAGACTCTGAGTATTCTACTAAATAGGATGTGAGACAAAAAATATTAGTTCACTCATGTCAATGAAAAGAATGAGGCAAACATGCAAATTACAGAAATCTCCATGAGCCAAGCATGTTCTCTTCATATCAGATATGTACTCCAATCCCCCACCACTCAATAGAAAACAAAGAAGCAAAAAGTTAAAGCCTGAGGAAGAGGGGGGGGGATGTGGAACAGAGAGAAGAGGTCTCCTGGTTGGGGGTAGATGGAAATCAGACTTTTAGTGGCGGTCATATGATGTTATGCACATGCTGAGTTCTGAATCTCTACATATGAATCTGTAAAGTTGCAAATCAATATTACAGAACTATTTATAATAATCATAAGGTAGAAATTACCTAAGTGGTCAATGGGAAATGAGTGAATCAAGATGCAACATGTTCATAATAGACTACCTCTCAGCCTTCAGATAACATGAAATTTTCTATTTTACTATAAAAGCGAAGCTGAGAGAGGCCACACTAAGAAAATGACATAGGGAATAGAGATATAAAAAGATGAATTCACTCATCTGTAGCATTACAGAAACAAAGAAGAGGTCAGAGAGATAGTATCGTGGGTATCAGGATTCAGTCCCTGGCAACACAAACGATATGTCAAGTTGTGGCAGGAGTGATCCTTGAGCACAAAATCAGTCCAAAGCACAAATGGGTCTGTCAGAAAAGCAGAAGAGCCAAAATGATAAAAGGAAAAAAGCAACAGGACAGATAATATCCAGTGAAAATAAATGCAGAGCATCTGATCACAGCATTGAGATGAGGAGGAGGAGGAGCGAGCACGAACAGAGAGTTCAAAGAGTCCATTGGACTTTGATGGAGAGAAATTGGCATTTTGGAGCTGTATGTGGGTGTGGGTGGGAGCAAATCACACCTGATACATGTTAACTCAATAAAAATAAAATTTAAACATAACAGCATAAAATGGGACAGATAATACTATTCACCTTGTAATGTTTCTCAGAGGCACACATAAGAGTAACTGGTGATCAGAATTTTAAGTCATAAGCATGCTTTATTAATAATATCGTTCCAGTATTCTGCTAGAA
The DNA here is from genome assembly GCA_021461705.1 of Cryptotis parvus. Classification (NCBI taxonomy): domain Eukaryota; kingdom Metazoa; phylum Chordata; class Mammalia; order Eulipotyphla; family Soricidae; genus Cryptotis; species Cryptotis parvus. The sequence continues at coordinate 43,915 of JAJIBD010024546.1, read as the reverse complement.
ACTGTCCCAATAAGCCACATGTTTTACTTGGTGAGGGACACCATCTAGCAGTGTGTGGAGTGCAGAGTGCCAGTGTGGCTAGGCCAAGATGTCAAGCGATGTTGGGCTCGGACTCAGGGCCTCCACTGAGAGGGATGAGCTCGACTGCAGGAGCACATTCACAGAAATGAAGAAAACACTATAAACACTGTAAAGGGAACAAAATAAAATAGCAGAGATGCAGTTTTGCAACTGAAACAGGAGTCCAGTTTTACAAAATGCTGGACTGTACACATTCCCGTGTACACACATATATCTGTCTGAATAAAGGTGCGTAATTTTATGAACAGGGATTAGATTATTAAGGATAGAAGTTAAACAAAGAAATTACTACAGAGATTTCAAAAAATTTCCAAGGGACTTGTCTTTTAAACTAGTAGGTTTAGTAAGCACAGAGTGAGGACAGGAGGTAAGGTGCTTGTGTTACGTGTGGTTGATCCCATTTCAATCCCGGAACCAGCTGATACTAGTACATTGCTGAGTCACTACTGAGCCTACAGTCAGGAAAAATCACCGGAACAGCCAAGTATGGCCTGTCCAGCTTTCTTTACCCCCCGAATATATGGTTTTATGACAGTCTTTTTCCAACCTACCTTACTTCTTACATTCCTTTCTTTCCTTTCTCGTCTCTCCTTCCTTCCTTCCTTCCTTCCTTCCTTCCTTCCTTCCTTCCTTCCTTCCTCCCTCCCTCCCTCCTTCCCTTCTTCTTCCTTCCTTCCTCCTTCCTTCCTTCCTCCCTCTCTCCTTCCCTCCTTCTTCCTTCCTTCCTTCCTTCCTTCCTCCTTCCTCCCTCCTTCCCTCCTTCCCTCCTTCCTTCCTTCCTTCCTTCCTTCCTTCCTTCCTTCCTTCCTTCCTTCCTTCCTTCCTTCCTTCCTTCCTTCCTTCCTTCCTTCCTTCCTTCCTTCCTTCCTTCCTTCCTTCCTTCCTTCCTTCCTTCCTTCCTTCCTTCCTTCCTTCCTTCCTTCCTTCCCTCTCCCACTCCCTCCCTCCCCTTGCTATTGGGGTCAAACCTGGTAGTGTTCAGAGTTTAGTCCCAACTCAGTGTTTGGGGATCACCTGGGCACTGTTCATGAGTCCAGTAAGCATCAGAGGCTAAACCATGCCTCCTGCATGGAAAACATATGCTTCACTTCAGTGAGTTATCCCAGACCATTTTACTGTGATTTGAATTATCTTCAATTTAAAAGATATTAAGATAAGCATTCTAATTCAAGATAAATATCTGTAGGTAGATATGAATGCCATTATTTTTAAGTTCCCTTTACATTACTGAAGGTAACATTGTTAACTATATTTTATCAAGTCAAGTATTTTTCTAAACATCTGCCTCATGGTATTTTCTGAGCTTGTGTATGATTTAAAAGTACTAGAAGCTTCTTCCATGCAGTTGCTAGGTAACAGCTCTTGGGAAGAAATAAACAACAGTGGAAAATGCACAAACCAATCTAGTCCGGGCTTTGGATTTAAAGAAATCAAATATATTTGGGGAAGGAGTTGTTCAACAGAAATACAAACTAGAATAAATTTTAAGAATCAAATATTTGTATTTTATGGGGAAAAGTTATTACAGACTGAAAAATGCTTAATAAAATATGTCACATTTCCTTATTAGTTTCTGTTTATGAGCATGAGAAGACTAAGAAAATTGCTCTTATTCTTGGGAATAACACATAATCTCTAAAATCAGGACTGTTTGATCTTCCTTCTTTAATCAGTAGAATAATCGATTGCTGAGTGTGTGTGTGTGTATGTGGTGTGTGTGTGTTTGCGGTATATGTAATATACAGAGACTTGCTAATTTTAGGACTGTGAGAAATTTATCTGCTAACTGGCTCAAGAATAGGTTTAAGGAAACCTTTAGAAGTGAATTCACAGGATCTCTCAATATAAAAATGCAAGTTAAATACATAGAATTCAACTCAAAGATTTTCAGTATTTTGTCAAACATGTATTTCACTTCAGTAATACTATCCTGCGTTATTCTAGTTGCTTTAATTCTTTCATTTGATCAGAACTGCATTGAAAACACATATCACTGCAAGCACTGCAGGATTATAGGTGAACCCCAGGCCTCAACATTGAATCATTTCTGAGATCCCACAACCCCCACCAACCAAATGTATAATATTGTTAGATATTCCAGGATGGGAACCAAGTGCTCTGCATGCAAATCAAAACAGTGTTTGGATTAATCTCCCTTTTTTTAAAAAAAATTTTTGTTATTATACCACCATGAGATATACAATTACAAATGTTTGCATATACAATTACATATATATATGTATGTATATATATATATATATATATAATTACAAATACCATGTTCATGTTTGGGTTTCAGTCATACAGTGTTCCAGCACCGCTCCCTACACCAGTGCCTATTTCCCAACACCAATGTGCCCCAATTCCCTCCCCCATTCCCTAGCCTGCCTCCATGGTAGGCTCTTTATCTCTTTTCTCTCTCTCTCTCTCTGTCTCTCTCTCTCTGTCTCTCTCTGTCTCTGTCTCTCTGTCTCTCTCTCTTTCCCTTATCTTACATATTGTGGCTTGCAATACATATATTTAGAGATAATCATGTATATCCTTTGCCTATATTCAATGCTCCGTTCTAGGCTGGTATTATCATTTCCAACGATTATTAGCACACTGCCCCCTTCTCTGTCCTACCTAACCTCTGACTCCCACACATTTGCAGTAGGTTCCCCCCACTGACAAGACCTTCTGATCCATGTTTTGCCTGACCTTGGATATTGATGTCATACTTTTTTTAATATCCTGCAAATAAATGCAGTCATTCTATATATGTCCTTTTCCCTCTGGCTAATTTCACTCAGTGTGATCTTCTCCATGTCCATCCATTTATAGGTAAATTTCATAACTTTGTTTTTCCTGACAGCTGTATAGTATTGCATGGCACATAACCAAAAGAGCAAGAACAACAAGTGCTGGCGTGGATGCGGGGAGAAAGGGACTTTCATGCACTGTTGGAATGTTGACTGGTATAGCCTTTTTGGAAAACAATATGCACATTCCTCCAAAAACTAGAAATTGAGTTCACATTTGATCCAGCAGGCCAAAAACACACAGCAGAAACACCATGCACCTCTATGTTCATAGCAGCACTATTCAAAATATCCAGAATCTAGAAACAACTAGTGTGCCTGAGAACAGACGGCTGAATAAAGAAACTGTGGTACAACTACTCTCCCTTTCTATTGAGCATGTTAGAAAAATATAGCAGTATTAATAATTTCCTCCAAACTCATTTTCTAAAGTTCTAACCAAAAGTATCTTTTCTTACAAGTTCTGGAAAAATTATTTCTTCAGAAATCATTTTCCTTTCCTAAATTCTCACCAGGTGTTTTCTTTCCTTACCAACTCTTACCATTATTAAAAACTGAATGTGTACAATATGCATACCTATATAAATCAATTACTTTTATTTCTTCTTAAGCTACTTAAAATTATCCTTTGCTTCCACATGGATAAATAGCTCAAATAATCACAAATTAAACTGATGCTTCCAAGAAAAGAGCAGTCATCACAGACATCAACTACCCATATTTTCTGTAAAGAGTTTGGGAATAAATGTATTTAAGCTTGCCCCTTGAACTCAATTTTTTATTTTTCAATCATATATACATATTTACATTTAACTGAACTAAAATGATTTGTCACTAAGTTAAAGGTGCTTTGAAAGATCACTAACTTAATTAATTCTATAATGAACAGAATAAAGGAAATGAATTCAGTTGCTAAATGAGGGGTCAAGAAGGTAGGGTTAAATGGAATAGGGTCAAATGGATAGGGTCAAATGGAAATGTTACTGATGCCCGCTCAAGCAAATTGATGAATAACGGGATGTCAAGTGATCAAATGAATACTATTTTAGCTGAAGGTGAAGATGGTGTGCAGAGATAATTTCCTATAAAACAGTAGGAGGAGGAGGATGTGCATATTTTATGGATAAATGAGTGAAGAGATACAAAGACTATATATATAAATAGTCTCTATATATTATGAGTCTATTTATATTCTTCCATGCAACGTAAATCCATGTCCATATTTATGTCCATATTTATAAAGTCATATATGACTTTATAGACATATATATGCCTATAAATAAAATATATATCAAGGCATAAATAATATATAGATCAAGACATATATGTGTGTGTGTTTTATCATCATGAAAAGGGTATCAGCTAATGAGCACACAGACAAAAAGTGAATTATACGATATCACTGTATCACTGTCTTCCCGTTCATCATTGATTGGCTCGAGCGGGCCCCAGTAACATCTCCATATGCCCTGTCTCATGCTAGTAGATCCCAAAACATCTGGTTGCTCCAGGAACATAAAGAGCCTCAATCCATTCCGGAATGAGGTCTATAATTGTTACTGGTATTGGCATATATATCAAATACAACACGGGTAGCTTGCCAGGCTCTGCCGTGCAGGTAGCATACTCTTGTAGGCATCTCTAAGTCCAGCATTTATTGATGAACTGCGCGGCCGCAAGTGGCGCGCTAGCCGGGCGCTGATAGGCTGGTCTGCTGGGTGGAGGTCTGACGAGAGAGAAGTCCGGATGTGGAAAATGGAGGCCCTCATGGAGTGGGGGTCGTTTGGCTTGTAGCGAGGCTCTGCTGGGATGGTGGGCCAGTGCTAGAACCCACCATCCCTCCCGGGCACCTCGTGAGCGGCTGGTCACAGGGAGAGCCAGTAGCAGCTCTGCCCCCATGTCTGCGAGTCATGCGAGTCATACAATAAGTGAAAACAAAATGATATTTATATAATATGGCAGCAAATTTTCAGGAAATTTTTAACATACTGACATTACCAAATATGAAAATTAAGAAATTAAAAAAAACTGAATTGGAACTATAGAGTAAAAGAGAGCTTTTTAAAAATCCTTGAAAAACCTACATTAATAAAGTTCACTTTGAGTTTTTATATATGTTTATGCGACATGAATCTGCCCTGTGGAGTGATTCTCCCCCACCCCAGTAGAGTTCAAATACCAGGAACAGGGAATTCATGTACAGAGGATTTTGTTATTCAATTCCATTTGTAAAACTCTAAGCTTCAAGTTGGAAAAATAGGACAGTATGCTATGATAACGTCAAAACAAAGGTCTGTTTTTTTCTTTCACAAAAATGGATAAGAAGTCAAAATATGTAGCACTTACATGAATCAATGTTTATAATAAGATTTCCTTATTGTTCTAGGCAACAGAAACCCATGTCCATATTTATGGATGTTATATGTCACCACTGACATCTGGTTTTAGCAGCAACAAACATAACTTTGGATAATATTGTAAAGGAGTTCTTACCTCTTCTATTTAGGCATTTAGGGCACACTTTGAATTGCCCACTGTTCACTTTATAAAGTCCCCCAAAACAAATCATTCCTTCCCCTTCAAAATGTCCTTACTTACAAAACTAAATGGATGATAAAGAGAGACAGGGGCAGACAGACACAGGTAAGCAAGCCAGCAGGCAAAAGGGCAGACAAAAAAAGGAGACAGAGAGAGGTGGATAGATAAATGATAGGTATCTACTAAGAAGTTGAATAAAATGATGCAAAAAAGAGCAAAACTTTAGTCTCATCAGAAGGAACATATACTATGTTTGTTCATTATTTTTCCTGAGTTGTCTCAGAACAAAATTTAGAATTAGTAAGTTTCATGAAAGAGCAAAAAAATGACCCAAGAGCTGCTTTAATCAAGTGGCTCTCTTGGGGGTACTAAATCCAGAGCTTGCTATTCATCCAGCAAAATCTTAGAAACATTAATTCATTCTATTTAAAAAATATAATTTATAGATCCTTCTCTAGCAGCATTTGGTGGCCTTGGAGTCTAGAGTTTAATAATGAAAAATGAGATTAATTTAGTTTATTTAACTTAAAGTTTGGGGGCCACACCTGCTGTGTTCATGGATTACTCTTGGCTCCAAGCTCCGGGATAACTCCTGGCCATGCTCAGTGGACTATAGAAGGTGCTGGGGAGGAAAGTAAGGTTAGCCATGTGCAAGAGCTGTACTATCTCTATAGCCCCATGTGGAGTTAATTTAATAGGGCAACTGAACCAAATGCTTTGTCTTGCTAAGTCCTTGCTTACTATATCTTCTCAATTTTTCTACCAAAAAGGCTCCAGAAGTCTTCAACAAGATATTCTCATCATCAGATACCAAGCAACAAAACAGAATAAAATTTGACAATTAGTTTACTATCCACACACCTTTTTTTGAACTTTAGGAAAGAGTAACTTTTGGAAAAATAAACTTATTTTATTATTAGAAGAATCTATGGATAATCTAGAAGCAAAATATTTGTTTAAACATTGATTTTGGTAATAGAAAAAAAGTATAACTGTATTTGAATTAAACAATTGCTATATTTTAAACTTTGGATAAAGTGGATTCAGTGTATGACAGTGGGAAACCAGATTTTGATAGCAATCATAATCTATTATATACAATTTGAAATGGCCCTAAGTCAGAAACTTGAATAAAGGAAAAGAAAACAAACAACAAAATCAATTAGTTAATAGCTTAAACAAAATCATGTTTTGTATAAGAGAAACATGAAAAGAGAATATTCAAAAGATGAGAGTTACAAGGATGAAATGATTTCTCACTATTCTTTAGTTCCCACTGTCATATTACTATTTAATTATTATTATTTAATTATTATTTCATATTACTATTTAATTATTATTTCATATGGACATATGTAAAAGTGTTCATAAATGTTCTCAATGTGTACAAGTGAAAACTGTCTCTTGACTTGGATTGTTTACTGAAAGCAATATTTTATTGAGTTTGCAGCACATTACATTTTACAGTTAATGGCTTTTCTAGCACATTCCAGTTTATAGTTTCTTTCGGGGTTGCGGGTGGTAGTGCCTGGGGCCACCCAGCAGTGCTCAGGGTCTCCAGGCGTGATGCACAGCTGTGCTGGAGCAAACCCATACACCCCCCAGATACTCCAGCCCGCTGAATTACCTCTCCAACCCTGTAGCATTTTTTAAAGTCATTTTTGGGGTTTGTTTGTTTGGGTTTTTTGGCTTTTTGGGTCACACCCAGTGATGCTCAGGGGTTACTCCTGGCTCTGCACTCAGGAATTACTTCTGGCAGTGCTCAGGGGATCATATGGGAATGCCGGAGATCAAACCCAGGTCAGCCACATGCAAGGTAAATGCCTACCCACTGTACTAACACTCAGTTCCTGGATATCTTTTTTATTGAATCGCTGTGCATTGCAAAGTTAAAAGACATTCATGATTATGTTTGAGGTGTACAATGTCCAAACACCAATCCCTTCACCAGTTCCCACCACTCTCTACCAATATCCCCAGTTTCCCTCTCCCTCCCTAAAACTGCCTTTGTGGAAGATACTTTCCCCCTCCATGATTGTCCGAGTATTTCTTCCCTTATTACCCCAACCCACCCCACCAGTGGCAAGTTTCCTACTAAAGGCCAGTTCTGTTCTTCATTACTGTTGCCATTTGGCATTTGATATTCCTCTACGAAATTTCTTTATATCCCACATACAAGAGAGATCATTCTGAGTCTGTCTCTCTCCCTATGACTTCACTAAACATGACGTCCTCCAATTTTATCCACATAGCAGCAAACTGTTTGACTTCATCTTTTCTTATGACTGAATAGTATTCCATTTTCTAAATATGTCATGGTTTCGTTATCCAGTCTCCTATTCTTTGATATTTGGGTTATTTATAGCTTTTTGGCTATTGTGGATAGTTCCAGTCCTTTAGTGTTTAAAACACCTGCGGGCCAGAGAGATAGTACAGGGTCAATCTCTTGATAGACTGTTAAGGCTCTTACCTTGCAAGCAGCTGATACTAATTTGATCTGTGGCACAGCATATGGTCCCAAATACCATGAGTAGCCCCAACTGCCCCCCCACATATCTTTCTGGGCTGGGGCTGGAGTGATAGTACAGAGGGTAGAGTGTTCGCCTTGCGCACGGGCAACCAGGGTTCAATCCCTGGCGTCCCATATGGTTACCCAGCACTGCCAGGAGTGATTCCCAGGAATAACCCCTGAGTATTGCTGGTCTGACCCAAAAAATCAGAAAAAACCATATATATATATATATATATATATATATATATATATATATATATATACCATATATATATATACATATATATACATATATATATTATATATATGTATGTATGTATACCACGCAGAGCTTGGCAAGCTACCCGTGTCGTATTTGACATGCCAAATACCAGTAACAATTATAGACCTCATTCCCATGACTTAATGGAATGGTTTGAGGCTCTTTATGTTCCTGGAGCGGGCAGATGTCCTTGGGCTATCTCGCATGTGACAGGGCGTATTGAGATGTTACTGGTGCCCGCTCGAGTAAATCTATGATCTACGAGAAGTCAAGTGATCAAGTGATCAAGTGATCAAGTTTACATGATCACTTCTCTGGTTCGATCTTAAGTATATGTCACTTGAACTTTCTAATAGCTTCAAAATAGTTACACCATGAGGCTCTTTCAGCCCTCTCCTCAGTACTGTGCATTTCCTTCGCCTTCTTATATTATACTCTAAAAGTTCTAGACAATCACCCAAACATTCATTAATATCATTACCTCTCCAGCAATATTAAATGTTCTAATATGTTAATCCACAACCTGTAACACAACACAGAGTTCCTACATCAGAAATTCTCAAATGTTCTGGACCTATCACACCTTATTCAGGAACAAAAAATAAAACACCACTCACTAACTCTCATGCCTTCACTGTAAAACTACCTTGCTTACATGAACAAATAGAAAGCACCTCTCAATTATGCCTTAAACTTAAAAAAAAACACCCATGCTCTTTCAGCAGCTCCAGGGAGCATTACTTCCCTTAGCAAATGTTCGGTTTAGATCATCAGACTATTAGACTATAAGCCATCTCCATTCACTGATCATCCTATAATTAGTATGATTCTTCTGAGAGTCCAAACTGTACTGTTAAGAGACTGCGGACTTTACAGACTAACAATTCCAGAAACGGAATATTATTCCACCAAAACGCTATAAAAAGCCAATCAAACTGGCTAAATTTCCCAAGTAAAATCAGTTGATACTAGAATTTTATTGGAATTATGAGTTTTAACATAGATGAAAATGACAAGGTTAGGTAAAGTGGATTTTAAGTTTACAACAGAAGCTCTGTGTAGAATGAATAGTCCCCTTTGGTGTCATTTTTTTTTTTGACCAGAAAAAATCAAAGCACGCTGGTTCAGTGGTTATTAAAGGGTGAGAGATAGTGAAAATGAGAAAATGTGCCACTTTGCCATTGGAGTAAATATCTAGTCCATTTGGTTCATCATTACACCCCTGAACCTGCAGCAACAAATGACTCACAGTCGGATTCAATCAAAATATTTGAATGAGTAAATGAGAGTGAACAAGGATATTCCTGGTCTCCTTTATAACACTAATATCAAGCAACTGCTTTACAGAAAAAAAAAAGAAACTATTGATCTAAGATGGATATGTGTGACACTTTCTAAAGACAGAATGTTCTGCTCTGACTTACCAAATCACAAATCTGAGTCTTTGAGAAATATGCAACATATAATAAAACTAAAGGAGTGTTGCAGGACACCTAAAAGCCTCTGCATCTGGCCTGGGTTGCCTCCTGCAGGTCACTTTGTAGATAGGGGGTGGTTTAAATGTGGCAGTCTTATCTGACCATGTATTCTGTACTGGCTGGTATAAATATTCTCTCATGCTACCACAATCATCGTGGGACTAGCTAGATCTTACCAGCATATTTGCCTGGCCACTTTGGATCTCTAAGTAATTAGCCCAGAGAGAAATGCTGTTTGCCTCCAAGCAAGCAAGCATGGCTCCCTGATAACTCAAAGGCAACTAAAATACAAAACTACCGTGAAGTAGACGAGACTCTTGTGAAGGCTTGGAGAAATATTTAACTGACATTAGTATAATCTTTGGTACAGAGGCATGTCATCTCAGAAACCCCCCTTCTCTACCCTATAAAGGCTTTTCCAGGCAGATCTTGACTCAAGACATTACATATAAAAGGGCCTAGATGAGGTGCTGGGAGAAATTACCTGAGGGCATTTGACCCTCCCTGCTTTCCATAATAGTGGGAGGTCTGAGTTGCAGGGGTATAAAACCAGCCTGCTTCCTCTCTTGCGCACTCTCTCTTTTTTTGGGCTCTCTCTTTGTGGGCTCTCACTCTTCTTGGGAGTCTTGTCTTTGTCTCCTCTTTACAGGGCCTTAACATGTGGTAGCAGCCATATTGGCCTACACGTGGCTGGGGCCTAGCTGGGAACCCAGAGTCTGGAGGTTTTCCCTGATCTTGAATTGTATATCGGGACCTGTGTTAGTAAAGCCCTTTTAAAACTGCATCGGATTCCTGAGTTTTCATCCATTCCCTGCTGGCTTCAGAGGTAGAAGGGAACTCACTTCCGGCACTGTTGGGGACCCCGGCAGCGTCCCTGACATCTGGCGTACCTGGGTGGGCACCCCCACAAAGGAAAATAACATGAAAATGATAGGAGTTAATTAAGTAATATGCAGAAATTGGTTTAAAATACCTAAGGTCCAGTGGCCATTGAAACAAGTGTCACAAGGGCCAACAGTAAAGGCGTTTGGGTATTTAGCTTTTGGGTATTTAATATTTGGGTAATTAAAATGTTTAATGCAACAACAACAAAAAGTTAGACTAGGGATATTTTGTTAGGATGTTTAAATTTCAGAAAGATAATTTTCTTCACGCCAACGTAAATTTTCTAATTTTTATTAAATGTTTCTATTAGTTTATGCGATAACATCCTGGGAAGCTGTGTGATTTAAACAACATAAGAACTCCGTACTGTCTATGCTACACTGCTCTGAATCTATAATTACTTTTTAGGTTTTTTTGAAGAACTTTAGCTTATATAAATCTTTTGAGATAATTTATCTAAGAATAGTTCTATGTGGACAGCTATATAACTCCACATATGCATAGAGATCACATTCACCACCAAAGTTCAGCTTAAGTATTTTACTCTAGTTGACCCCTTTACCTGATTTTCTCATCCATCACTATTCCCTTACTTTTATTTACTATTTTGTTCAACTTCAATAATTTCAATACAAAGTAACCTGCAATAAAAATAAACTTTGATTCAGTACTATACATAAGGTAAACCTATGTGATATTTTTTTTAGGAAAATAGACATTTGTATGTGAAGAAGACACAATGAATTATTTTATTCGTCTTTAGGATGAAAATGCTATTGTTGATTAATAGATTATCTTTCTGGGCAATGCATTCTGGAAATGAATTTGTGTATTTACACACAAAGATCCTATAAATGTGGGTGAAATAAGAGCTTTTGGATGCAAGTAGAAGGGATACAAGTGTTCATTTTATGATTTTTAAAGCTGTGTACATTTGATTTGTGTGTGTGTGAAATTATAAAAATAGTAAAAAAAAAGTTGTGTTGTTGGGGCCGGAGCGATAGCCCAGCGGGTAGGGTGTTTGCCTTGCATGCGGCAGGCCTGTGCCGGCCCGGGTTCGATCCCCGGCATCCCATATGGTCCTCTGAGCACCGCCAGGAGTGATTCCTGAGTGCAGAGCCAGGAGTAACCCCTGAGTGCCGCAGTGTGTGACCCAAAAAGCAAAAAAAAAAAAGTTGTGTTGTTGATGGTGTTGTTGATTGTAGGGGACACATCTGGAAGTGCGCCGAAGGGCCAGCCCAAGTGTGGCAATCTGGCTCCTAAGGGCCAGCCCAAGTGTGGCAATCTGGCTCCTAAGGGCCATCCCAAGTCGGGTGATCTGATTCTTGATCCATATCCCCAGTTCCACTGCTAACTTAAAGACTTTCCAATTTGTGCTCACTTTAAAGATACCTTCTGTTTGGTGGTTTCATATAATCATCACAAGACAAAAATCAAAAAAGAAAATATTTCCATCTAAAAAATGGTGAATTTTTTAAAAATTTGGCATCTTATATATAGAAAACACAGACATTCAGAGCCTTCTGTTCTTAAGTAGGTTGTAAGAATGAAATTTAAAATGATGTCTCTGTGGGTGTCACATGAGAAATGAAATTATTCAACATGAAAAGCTCACACCTCACCATTTGGTGAAAGTTAAGCCTTGCACATACATATGTTACTTAAAAACAGTTAAGATAATTTCCAATATTTATGTAGCTTGGAAATACTCTCTACTCTTGTTCTGGGATAAAAGAAAGTAAGGTATTAGAATTCTGGTGCTCCAGTAAAAACTAAACTGAGACCAGATAGCTAACATAGACAAATTCAGTATCATATTTCTTTTTTGTCAAATAATTTCTCCAAAATCTTAAAGTATCTTAAAACATTGTTTATATAATGGCAATCAAAAATATAATAAAAATATGCTTGCACAATATTATCAGTAATACTGTTAAAAGCGTATTTAACAGGGACGCTGTCTCATTTGCCAAGGCATTCAAAATCAGATGGGCTGGACATGTAATGCGATTTGGAGATGACCGCTGAACTAGACTGGTTCCCACGGGATGTCAAAAGATCACGTGGCGCCCACCTACAAGATGGTCAGACTTCTTCGTCAAGACCCTGAACGAACGGTTTGAGGCTCTTTGTATTCCTGAAGCAACCAGATGCCATTGGGCTACACTGGCACATGATAAAGTCAAATGGAAATGTTACTGGTGCCCGCTTGAGCAAATCAATGAATAATGGGATGTCAAGTGCTCAAGTGATCAAGTGACTGTTAAAAGGCACTATATATACCTATACTTATGCATTCTATTAAGATTGAAATACTTTTAAATTCTCCAAACTAACTCCCACTGCTCAGGAATGATTAATTCTTCTCAGCATGTTTCAATTGTGAAGTAAAGCGTGTGTCATTCAATTAAAATTTCACTCCGAGGTATGGTCATGCTTTCATTCATGAACTATAATTCAAATTCTAAGGAAATATATTCAAGCATGAAAAATTAAATTCATAAAAACAGACCAATTCATTTATAAGTTTACTCTTACATTTTTTACTCCTACTTTCTGGTGGAAATCTACCTATCTTATTTTGGTATCTCCTTAGATATCTGTTAAAGTAGCTTTGAATTGTTTATTTAGATTATCTAATATTTGAAAAAATAGTAGTAAAAGAAAAAAGGAACAGTTACAGATGGCATAGCACTTTATTTCGTAGGTAATTAGGATAAAGTTTTGATCTGAATTTAGCAATTAATTTACTTGTCTAATAGATTCAATTTCCTATTGATTTTCTGAGTAATTCTATCTACGAGAAGACAAACAGCAAACTTCTTTTAGATTCAATTGAATATTTGAGAACGTTTTATTCTCAAAGTTTATTCAAGACTTAAAAAATTATTTCCCTTCTAGTAGGTTAAATATTTAATTTCTCTTTGCCTTTTATTCTTTTTTGCTTTTGTAATATTTTGTCATATGATTCAGTTGTTCATATGATACTTTTTATTTTATAAATCAGCAACACTGATATAATAAACTTCCAGTTTCAGAATTTTCAATGACAAATGTAAAATGTATATTTATTATTAGGCAATACAGCATGGAAAAGTTTCTGAAAAACAACAAAATGTTATGTAACTTTTAAGAAAATAATTTTTAAGGCAATAAAGATATGTGTGTTTGCTTTTATTTGGATTAAATCGTGGGTTAAGAAACAAGTTTGAAAACTGAACTACTATACAGAAATCAAACTGTATAGTAGTTTTGAAAACTGAACTACTATACAGAAATGTTAAATTGAATATCAGCTTATGATGGTTCCACACCAAAGGGAAACAATTTATAAAAAAGTCAAAATGGGGGAAAAAAGTCAAAATGGGGAGGCATAATCTTTTTATCCCATGAGTTTTCAGATGAGATATTTAAACTTACTGAGGTTTACTAGAATTGCTAGTCTCATAGGAACTTGACATAGAAAATAAGATGTTATAAAACCTTCATTTCATATTAGTCATAACTATGCAACACTACTATTACTTGTTTCTTTGTTTCAGTATCAATTGTCATATCTAAAAATAGAAAAATATTGATAAAAGTTCTGCAGTGGAGTTAAATTTAACATCACCTAAGGTACATTATCACCCAGTAATTGAACTACAGGATTTGACAAAAAGTAATTCATCAGAAAAAGTCCTTCAGAAATAACAAAGGGGGTGGCGCAGAGTGATAGCACAGTAGGAAGGGTGTTTGCCTTGCACGCCAGCTGATCTGGTTTGATCTCCAGCATCCCATATGGCCCTCCAAGCACCACCAGGAGTAATTACTGAGTGTAGAGCAAGGTGTAATCTAAGCGTCACTGGGCATGACTCCAATGATGAATTTAGGTTAACGACGGGGGTATAAGGATACAGCTCTCTGCATAAAGTGTCAAACACAGTTTAAAAAAAATCTAGGGAATCTGAAAAGCAGTAAGGTTAGCGTGGCAACCGGTAAATACCTAAAAAACAAACAATAAAACTAAAAATGGAGTGTCTCTCAAAATGTTTGAGTAAGGCTAGCCATAGTAGGTAGGTACTAAGGTTATGTCAATGGATAAGCTTGAGATAATCATGGAATACAACCTATTGACTGGACAAATTACTGACTGATGAATTACTCAGAGGTGGGCCTTTCCTTTTAAGCGATAATCTAGTGCTAGAAATTTAGATTAGAGGAAAAACTATCTTAGGTCAGGGAAAATCATTGACATTTCTAGATATCTTAATTGTGAAGTATCTTTGAGAAAGATTCTAAATGCAAACTACAGACATACCTGTACAGTGTATATGTCCAAAACCTTGTCTCAGAGTGGAAGTGAGGGAAAGACTAACACAGAAAATCATACAGATGAATGAGATCTCCCACAGTAAAATTATGTGGAAAGGAGAATGTCTTTCATTTGTTTTCAGGCCATACCTTGGAGTGCTCAGGGATTATTCCTGGCTCTGCACTCAGGGTTAACTCCTGGCAGAGCTCAGGGAGACAGTATAGGATCTGAGGGATTGAATCCGAGCCTCCTTACCCACTGTACTCTCTCTCTCTCTCTTCTCTGTCGTCTCTCTCTCTCTCTCTCTCTCTCTCTCTCTCTCTCTCTCTCTCTCTCTCTCTCTCTCTCTCTCTGTCTCTCTAGTCATTCCTTTTTATTTTTATAAGGAGTTATGACTCCTTTGAACTTTTTTTTTTTTGCTTTTTGGGTCACACCGGTGATGATCAGGGGTTACTTCTGGCTCTTTGCTCAGGAATTACTCCCTGCGGAGCTCAGGGGATCATATGGGATGCCTGGGATCCAACCCGGGTCTGCCGCATGCAAGGCAAACGCCCTACCCACTGTGCTATCACCCCGGCCCCTCCTTTGAACTTTTAGATGAAATTATGACTTTTTTTAACTTTTTCCTATTTTTTTTTATTTCCTAAATCTTATTTCTTTTACTTGCTTTTATAAGCTTCCTATTGTCCTTAGGATTGGCATGAAAATACTTGGTAAAAGTGCCGAAGTTTATACTTCTGACTGTAACAACCTTGAGAATTCACTGAATGTATTCTTTGTTTTGTTCTGTTTTGTTTTGGAGGTCACACAGGGTGGTACTCAGAGCTTACTCCTGGTTCTATGCTCAGGGATTGTTCTTGTCTGGACTCAGGGGACCATATAGAGCCAGGATTAGTAAAGCAAGCAGTTGCCTTAATCCCTATAACATCTCTCCAGCCCAAATTTTTTTATGGAGGAAAGGCGATCTAGTACTTTGTAGATAATTTGTTGTAATTTATCATAGGTTAAAAAGTTATTGTGTTTTTTTAAATATTTTCCCTTTAAAATTATTTTGAATGAAAATTGTTGTTCTCTTCAATGAGGGTTTAAAAACATGTTTTTATTTTTTGGTCTGGGCCAACTTGGCAATACTCGGGGCTTATTCCTGGGTCTGCACTCAGGGATTACTCCTCACTAGTTCAGGGGACCATGCAGGGTGCCAGGGACTGAATCTGAGTCAGTCATGAGCAACAAGAGCTTTACCTGCTCTACATCCTCGACAGCTTCCAATTCCTTCTCTTTTATGTCCATTCACTGTCTCACTGTCTTCCCGTTCATCGTCGATTTGCTCGAGCGGGCCCCAGTAACATCTCCATATGGCCTGTCTCATGCTAGTAGAGCCCAAGGGCATCTGCTTGCTCAAGGAACATAAAGAGCCTCAATCCATTCCAGAATGAGGTCTATAATTGTTACTTGTATTTGGCATATCAAATACAACACGGGTAGCTTGCCAGGCTCTGCTGTGCAGGTAGCATACTCTTGTAGGCATCTCTAAGTCCAGCATTTATTGATGAACTGTGCGGCCGCAGCGGCGCGCAAGCTGAGCTGTGATAGGATGGTCTTCTGGGTGGAGTTCTGATGAGAGAGAAATCCGGATGTGGAAAATGGGGGCCCTCATGGAGTGGGGGGGTCGTCTGGCTTGTTGCGAGGTTCTGCTGGGGTGGTGGGCCAGGGCTAGAACCCACCATCCCTCCCGGGTGCCTCATGAGCGGCTGGTCACAGGGAGAGCCAGTAGCAGCTCTGCCCCATGTCTGCGAGTCTCTGGACCAGCATACCTGAGCCGGATTTAAGAAAGACTGCTGCAGGGTGGAACTCGATGAGCTGGGCTGTGATAGGCTGGTCTGCTGGGTGGAGTTCTGACGAGAGAGAAGTCCAGATGTGGAAAATGGAGGCCCTCATGGAGTGGGGGTTGTCTGGCTTGTTGCGAGGCTCTGCTGGGGTGGTGGGCCAGGACTAGAACCCACCATCCCTCCCGGGCGCCTCGTGAGCAGCTGGTCACAGGGAGAGCCAGTAGCAGCTCTGCCCCATGTCTGCGAGTCCATTACATGATAATAATTTCTCTTTTATTCAAGAATATATGTTTGGAGTTATTTTTCTTTTGGAGGAGGGGGTAGCCAAAAGATTCTTACAAAGCATATTACAAATGATAGCATGAAAAAAAATTCTTGCACAATAACTTGAAAATTACCTCTATAACTCACCCTTAAATTTCCAAATAAATATGTTATGAATATCTATGTATATATGTATGTTTGCATATATATAAAACTGTACCAGCAATTTAGAACCTAATGCAAAAGTAAACTTTAAAAAAATAAACCTAGAGATTAGACACCAATGAGCATCCTTTAGCAAAAAATGTGATTTGCAATACTGTTTCTATTTACTCATACAAGTACTTCCAACACCATACCCATCACCACTATACCCACCTCTGTGCCACAAAGACCCCACATATCCAAATGCTCTCCCTTCAAAGTACCCCCCATAAAGTACCCCCCAACCACTGGGCCAGCAACAACAACATCAAGTCAGTAGTGTGGATGAGTCTCCCATTTACCTGTGCCCTTGCTACTCCCTAATGGTGTACCTATAGTATCTGTAAATCCACGTAGAGGAAAGGTCATTCTGTACCAATTTAGTTTCTGACTTCACTCAGCATAATGTACTCTAGTTCTATCCCTGTTGCCACAAACTGCCTGATTCTGTTCTTCCTTAGCCCTCCATAATTTTCCATAGTGAAATTATGTACCATGGCTTCTTAATCATTATCCAGTTATTCATAGTTGGGCATTTGTGTTATTTATATATCTTGGCTACTGGACTAAGGGAGGCCATGAGTCTGGGTGTGCATATCTCATAGGAAAATTAATGCTTTTGTGTTTGGGCGATAAAAGCCAAGAAGTGCAATTGCTGGCTCATAGGCGAGTTCTAGTCCATTCCCATTTTTTGAGAGATTTCCATATTGTTTTCCATTAAAGCTAATCCAGACAACCTCCCCAGCAACAATGGTTGTGGTTCCTTTCTCCCTACAAACCCACCCACACTGGCTGCTTCCCGGCATTTTTGCTAGGTGCCACCTGCACTGATGTGGGATGACTTGTTTGGAATTGTATCTTCCAAACGTGAGTGAGGATGACCTCTTTTTATTATGCATGTTGGCATCCGTGTTTTCTATGGAATAGTTTTAACTTGGAAATGTGTCATCTTTCAACGCAGTACTTGATCCATTTTGCTCTTATACCTTTCCCAAGTGCACTGATCAATTAATTGGCTTTCTAGCGATTACCCCTCAAACTCTCATCAACACACTTTCTATCACAGTCATAGTTCCATAAAAGAAGTTGGGAAGAAACTTGTCTCTTTCAATTCTCTGGAAAAGGTCTGCAATCTGAGAATTTGTATTGTATGAATGCTTATATTAAGTTGCAAATATAACATCACAGGAGATCCTCAGTTTTTCTCAGAAACAATGATAATTCAGGTTTGTTAGAAATAGGAAAAACACACTCAAAATTGACAATAATCACCAGCTCGATAGATACCAATTACTGGTGTTCTGCTCATTTTTCATACTGATATAAAAGCTGCGACTGTTGTTTCTCTTATTCTCTTCATTTTATATATTGAAGAACTCGAGCTTAAAAGAAAATAAGAGGCCTAAGCCACACCATTACCATATAACATAGTGATGATTGAGTGGGAACAGTCTCCTTCTAGAATTTACTATTATAAAAAATTAAAAAGCAAAACCAATAAATACAAACTTCCTATGAGATCATTTCTGTTTACTTTCTTCTTAGGAAATTTATGTTCGGTGATAAAAATAACCAAATTATCTGTGAAGTATATTTTTACTTTACTTGATCTCTATAATATATAATTTAACTAGATTTATACATAGACATCTTTCATTGTATTGCTTCACTGAGGACTTTATTATTTGTGTTTATATCTAAGCTTACTATTTTTACCTTCCTCTTTTGGTGATCTGAGTAAGAGTATATCTTCAATTGCTGAAATTATGTCCATATGGAGTTTCCCTCTGTGAATATGATCAAACTGTAAAAGACTATTTTAAGCATAATTATTCATATAGTAATTCATTCAAATAATAGAGTACCAATTCAGTGATTTACTTTAATGAATGCTTATGGCATTTCACTCAAGAGAAATGATTCATAAATTGTATGAGTGAGATTTCTCTAATGTAATAGTGCAACAGTGTTTTGCTTTTAAATACTTTAGATACAAATAGATTAAATTTACAAGTGTCTCCTTTTCATCTTTTAAAATCAAGGATTTAGCCCTGAGCACCACTGAGTGTGATGCAAAAACAAAAACAATAAATAAAATTTTAAAACTAGAACTTTTTAGACTAGTGTTAACTATATATAAAATATATTTAGTGTTAAATATACATAATATACATGTGTATTTATTCCTACTCAAGGTAGGAATCTACAATTTATGGTGAACCAAAGTGACTCTTAAATGGAAATTAAAATATTTCCCTTTAACAATGTTATTAATAAAACTAATTTTAGAACAATATAGAAGTTATAGCATGAAAAACTATATACCGTGCATAGAAAACTCCATATGTCGACTTTTATTGGTCCCTAAACTTTACTACTAATAGCCTGCTACTGACTTGAGTCTTACTAATAACATAAATATTTTTAAAGTTATAATAATCATTCACTTCACTCTTACAATAAACTAAGGAAAAAGTTAGGATCATCAAAAATGAGAAAACACACATAAACTATTATACTTATGGCAACCACAAACATATTATTTTTAAATTGAATTTTACTATTATTGACATAACATGGTTTTCAATCGGTAATTGTTTATGCTTTATGTTTATGTTTTATGCTTTAGGCATTACTATATAGTGCCCCCATCAAGTGTCAAAAATCCTTCACCATTATTCTTTGTCAATTGAAGTCTGTCCCTTTCCTTCTGATTATAAAAAAAGTCTGTGTACAAGTGAACCTGTACAATTCCAACACACATTGTCAAAGGATAAACCATACTCATGTAAGGATAAAACAATAGCAAATATCAAGAAAAT
This sequence comes from Cryptotis parvus, assembly GCA_021461705.1. Taxonomy (NCBI): domain Eukaryota; kingdom Metazoa; phylum Chordata; class Mammalia; order Eulipotyphla; family Soricidae; genus Cryptotis; species Cryptotis parvus. Next base: position 23,945 of record JAJIBD010024546.1, on the reverse strand, counting down.
ATCATTTATGGTTGAAGCAAAAATTGTGTGCTGATAATGATGTTAGTTGCCTGCTATTACACGAGCAATGATCCTAAAATATGGTGACTGAAAACAACCATCATTTTATTTCTCAAATTCTGTGGATCTGAGACAGAGTGTATAGAAGTTAGAGCACATTCTCCACATATGAGTGAGTCCAATTCTGTTCCTCTAGGGTCCCAAGCACCGCTGGATATGAACACTGGGTGATTAGGTGATCCCCAGAATCACAGCCCCCAAGCAGGATGGCATTCTTAGGCCCTGAAACTGAACCTCTAGCCAGGGGCAGAGACTAACCAGCAGTAAGTCCCTGGACCATTTAGGAGACCTTCCCATTCTCCCATTCCTCCTCGAATTCTGTTGACGAATGTGATTCTTTGTGTTTGCTTCAAGGAAAGCTACAACTAGACAGGTGCAAGAAATGTACCTTGTTTTCTCTGACACTTTTTTTTCTTTTTGAGTCACACCCAACAATGCTCAGGAGTTACTCCTGGTTCTGCTCTCAGGAATAACTCCTGGTGGTGCTCGGGGTGGTGCTCGGGGGACCATATGGGATGCTCGGGGGACCATATGATCTAACCTGGGAGGCGCATTCAAGGCAAAAGCCCTACTTACTGGTCTAGTGCTCCGGCCCCACTCTGATACTTTCTTTTTATCTTGGAGAAGTTACATAGGGAATAGTCATAAAGAGTCTCTGGGTAATATTCTAATGAAGGAAAGAGAAGTCTCATGGTCTTTTAAACCTTTCTTCTAAAACCTTACAATATAAATTTTACTACAGTCTATTGGTCAAAGCAAGTCACCTGCCATATTCTAAGGGTAGGGCACTTGATTTCATGTTTTCATGGAATAGACTATAATCATCACACAGAGAGAGAAATATATACGCTCAAGTAGGTAGAAACAATTATTTTAACAAATTACTATGAAAGTAAATGACAGCTCAGTGCATGCCTTTTGAGATGTAGTATGCACACTCTCTCTAGCCTCACGCTGAGATTTGAAATGTATTACACCAGTCTGAGCATCTCATACATCACCCAAACTGTGCTATATGGCATTTTAATGAAACTCGGAGTCTTTCATCTTTTCATAAGATCTGAAGAACTCCTTTGAGATGTTTTAATCTCAATCATAAAAAGAATATGAACATTATTAAAAGGAATTTCATCATACGTTATAAATAAGACATATTAAACAAGCTGTTGGTATAGAATATTTAAGCATTTCTTTCCTTTAAAAAGGTCCATTAAAATAATAACAAAAACAAACATGAGAAAGAATTTAAGAAAATAATTTTCTTTTTTTAGAAAATCAAGTGAGCTAAATCTATTGGAAGTATATCAAACATTATCTATGGCTTGATAAAATGAATTAAAATATTTCTTGATTTTAATTGGGAGTAGGGTATTGGGCCACTCTCATGCATTCAGGACTTACTTTTGGCTCTGTGCTCAGGGATCACGCCTGACAGTTCTTGGGAGGCCATGGGAGATGTTCAAGATTAAAAAAAGGGTTGGTGGGCCGGAGCGATAGTCCAGCAGATAGGGTTTTGCTTTGTATGCGGCTGGACAAGGTCTCCCCATATAGTCTCCCATATAGTCCCCTGAGCACTGCCAGAAGTAATGCCTGAGTGCAGAGCCCGAGCAAACCATGAGCATTGCTGGGTGTGACCCAAAACCATGAGCATTGCTGGGTGTGACCCAAAACACAAAAAAACACATATATATATATATATATATATATATATATATATATATATATATATATGGGTTGGCAACAAGAAGGGAAGATCCCTTACGACTCTGGGAAATCTCTGGACCAAAGAACTAAGGTATATTTAAATCTTAGCTTGCGACACGTTAAAAATAATTTTCCTAGACTATACTATCTAGTTTTAAGATCCACCTTCTCTTTTCATTATTGAACACAATGTATTGCACACATCACTTATTTAATTGTCTGCTAATTGTAAACACTAAATGAGAGACATAACATGCTATGACCTATTAACAGGAAAGGGAAAAGGAGATCAGAAAGTTTAATCACTTATGACAATAGTCAAAATGAAATCAGAGTTGGAGGCCTTTGCTTGGATATTTGTGTTCTTGCTTGTTTTGTTCTCTGGACTCTATATTCGAAGACCAAATTGGGGCTGGAAGCTTGCAGGGAAAGTAACTTAACTCATTTCTATCCCTCTGACAGTTTGCCTGGTGTTTAGGGCCATTACTAACTCTAACCATTTCATCATCAACTATTATCAGATAGCCAAAATTTCTGACAAAAAGATTCCACTTACTAACTTATAAATTGAAAGAATAAAAGATATATCCTCAATGCTAATTTTATATGTAACAGGGAGTAAAACTGGTTTTTCCCTTTAATTTCAAAAAGTTGTCTAAAAATGAGTTATAACCTCCATTTAAGAAAAAAGCTTAAGTATTGTATATCTTTGTAATTGTTAAAATAAAAAATTTAAAAAAAAAAAGAAAAAAAGCTTAAGAAAAGTCAGACAAGCTAAAATTATTTAAATGAGAACCTATGATTAGAATTTTTTAAAATATCTTTCCAAAACTAATAAAAAAATAGGCAATTAAGACATTACTCTCTTGCTAACATAGATTTAGAAACTTAACATTAATAGCAAACTTTAAGATAAAGATCAAATTAAATAGTAATTGTTTTGCAATTATTTAAATATGTGCTTATAACTTTTAATGATATATAATTTAGTAGAAGCATGCACTTAAAACACATTTTCTGAAGGAAATGTACTTTTCTAAAATTTAACACAGTTAAAATAGATTACATTTTAATGATTTTTGAAGCTTTATCTTGGGAGGAAACAATATGAAAAACAAAGTTATTATATTTGAAAAACAATATATAGATTACTGCCTAGATCAAAATCAATTCTACAAAAGCATTAAAGAAAAACAAAGAAAAGAGCATTAAGACAAACAAGGTATTACTTTACTGTTCAATTTCATAAGTTTAAAACATAATCACTTATGAAAAGTTTACTTTAAAATTATTGCTTCTCTGAAAAAAATCACAAATATACTTTTCTTGTTTTTAAAACCTACTCCCAAATTACAGCTATTTAAAACGTTTGTATGCATTTTACTATTTTATTCTACTGCATACTTCATATGGGGGGGGGTATTTATTTTGAATTAAATGACTTTATTTAGGAAATATGAGATACGAGAGGGAAAGAAAGAAGAGAGAGAGAGAGAGAGAGAGAGAGAGAGAGAGAGAGAGAGAATCCCAAAAGGAAAAAAATTATGTGCCCAGAACTGTAATGCAGCAATCCTGGAATAGGTGCCAGTTAATAGGTGCTTTAAATTTTCAGCATAGCATTATTTATCACTGTGCATGCAGTAGTAAAAACTTATACACACATAGTATTTGAAGTCCTTTGTCTATAAAATGCATGATATTAGTACTGAAAATATTTTTTGTCTTACTTAATTACCTGTAATTTCATTTGCTAAAATCACCATATTGCATCCTTTAGTTGCATAGATATAATAACATATGATTAATTTGGCACTAATTTCAAAGACATATCGCTAATAATCATAATGGGTTTTTGAGGCACAGTATCTCATTCCAGATTATACTTACCAGCAAATTTGATATGGAATTTATTTTCAGGCTTTAATATCTGGACATACAAAGGGCAATTTGGAGCAAAATCTTTTACTGCCCATGCTCTCAGAATTGTTTGGTGGTCCTAAAATGATAAAAATCACAATATCACAAAATAAATTGGAAATGTATAATATTTAAAGTAGAAATCATTAGAGTGTTAAATGATCACATCTACTTTTTAATAGTAAACAAACAAAACAGTTCATTGTGAGGACTTATTTTTAAAAATAAGTTCAATCAGTTCATTTAGTTGAATCTGTGCTAATTATCAGCATGAAGAAAATTAACCAAAGATTAAGGGTTAAGTTTACTGATAAGTTTAAAAATAATCCATCAATGAGAAATGCAACACAACCTAATTTTGCTAGTATGACAAATAACTATCTGCAATAAGCTTATAGTAACTATTACCATTAAAACACAGTTTCCTTTAGAAAATGGGTCTTAATAATTTTAATATAGTCTGAACTTTGTAAAAGGAGAATGACTATAATGTACCTAATCTAGGGAATATATTTTATAATTTTAGGTAGCAGTAACAGCTAGTAGTTTGATGTATTTTGTGTAAATGTATCAATAATTATATATGTGTGTGTATATATATATAAAGAATGTTTTTTAAAAATGGTAAAATTTAAAATGGAAATGAAAACTCTGTTTAACATGACATCTCAAATATAATGTCACCCCATAAAACATTTAAGTATCTGAATAAATGAAACCAATGATTAGCAAAATGGACTGAATAGAGCATGTTCTAAAGAAGTATTGCTATATAGCAGCCATTAACCATTGTGGCTCTAAGTTTTACATCAGCCGCAATGATCTAAATCAGTCCCCTGGTTACACTAATCGCATTGCAACTGTTCAGTGTCAATGCTATAATAAAAAATAGAGATGTTAACATCATAACAGAAAGTTCTATTTCACAATGCAGTTAGGGAAATAAGAAAAGTGATTAACCCATACAGGCAGATATTAGCTACTATTTGTAAGAGGTAAAAAAGAAACCCCCGTTAACTTTTGTAACTTTGAAGTCCCTTGGAAGTTCATGAATGTAGACCAGAATTTCTGAAAAGGAGGATGCTTGTCTACCAGGTAACCAACCAAAACACGAAAATAAGTCTAATGAGGTGAAATGTTTAATGTTATACATTATATTTATTGAGGCATGGGATGCCCAGGTGTTCAGTTAAACATCATTTTCATCAAATGACAAACTCCCAAAAAGGGAAAGGCAGAGAACAGAAATCAAACTGTTGTATATAAACTCGCCGAACAGGAACCAGGAAGACAGTATAAGTGCTAGGGCACATATCCGGCATGTCCTAGGTCCCAAGTTCCATCTCCTCTATCCCCTGAGCACCAAAGGGTGCAGTCCCAGTGGTGTCTGAGATACAAGCTTTTAAAGGCTCCTAGAGGTAGGTAGCCCCCATAACAAAATAGACATTGGCTCCCCTTGAGCCCTGGTTGGTGCAGAAATAAAGCAATCACAATGAGATATCCATCATTCCCAACTGCTAAAGTGATACAACTTGTATTTTGAGTCAAACCAATATACGACTGCCTGCTGATATGAAGGCATCAATAGTCTTTAGTAATTAAAATAGAAAGATTTATTGTAGTAAAAAAAATCTTTCTGGCAAGCTACCCGTGTCGTATTTGATATGCCAAATACCAGTAACAATTTCAGACCTCATTCCCATGACCTGATGGAATGGTTTAAGACTCTTTATGTTCCTGGAGCAAGCAGGTGCCCTTGGGCTCTACTAGCATGAGACAGGACATATGGAGATGTTACTGGGGTCCGCTCAAGCCAATCGATGATGAACGGGAAGACAGTGATACAGTGATACAGTGACTACAATAGAACCCAAGAGTGCACAACTTAATACAGTACCAGAATGCATTGCAACATCACTTCCTATAGGAAATATGAGGAAATGTGATCTATTTTCTCAGGAAAGAAACAAAGCAACATACAGTAGATGTTAGCTTCTATCAGAGGTTTCCAGACTTAGATACCCAACCTCTTCCTTTACACACACACACACACACACACACACACACACACACACAAACACACACACTCACACAGTCTCTTGTTGCCCCATGCCAGTTTGGAGGGTGGAAACACCAAATCTACCTTCCTTAAGAGAACAAACAGAAAGTGTCCCGACTTCCATCTAAGGCTACAACAGTACAGTCACCTCAGATCATTCTAGTGTCAGTCACCCCACCCAGTAGTGCGCATCTGGGAAACACTGGGGTGGACAGATAGTATGTAGACAGCTCATGATACTCAACTGCAGACTCGAATTTAAAACAGCTACCCTGGGGCCAGAGCAATAGCCCAGCGGGTAGGGCATTTGCCTTGCATGCGGCCAGCCCATGCAGGCCAGGGTTCGATCCCCAGCATCCCATATGGTCCCAGAGCACTGCCAGGAGTAATACCTGAGTGCAGAGCCAGGAGAAACCCCTGAGCATTGCTGGGTGTGACCCAAAAAAGCAATAAATAAATAAATAAATAAATAAATAAATAAATAAATAAATAAGTAAATAAATAAAGACAAAAAAATTAAAAAAAATAAAACAGCTACCCTAATCATGACAATGAGATAAGCAAAAGTATGCTTGGGCTGGAGCGATAGCCCAGTGGGTAGGGTGTTTGCCTTGCATGCGGCTGGCCCATGCCGGCCCGGATCGATCCCGGCATCCCATATGGTCCCACGACCACCACCAGGAGTAATTCCTGAGTGCAGAGCCAGGAGAAACCCCTGAGCATTGCTGGGTGTGACCCAAAAAGCAAAAAAAAATGCTAATGACGAAGAAAACAAGAGCAATGGGAGAGGTCTGCAATTAATCATCTAAAGTATTCTAAAACACTTTATTTTTAAAAATGAAACATGAGAAATATTCACTGCAATGAACTTTGGAACATAACAGAGAGAAGCATAATTCAGGTGAGAGGCCATGAACTTGATCATACATTAGCAGACTTTAACAAACATTTAAACCAAAGAGAAGAATGGCCAGAGGAACAGAGTTCAGGGGCTTGGAATAACATAAAAGTCCTTGCGTAATGCAATTACATGTACCAGGAGAAGACAAAGGAGAAAGTCGGACAGGAAATTAGTGGAATAAATACTGGTCAGTGACTTCCCCACTGGTGTAGCAAGGGAGAAGTCTTCTCCAAGTAGAGCTTAGGATTGCTGCCCACCTCAGCACCACCTCCAGAGCCCCTCAGGTAAGCTGGCACACAAACATGGATACAGTACACCTCAAGCCCTGCCTTGCCAGGGATTACTTACACTACTACCCCAGCAATACCGGGGACTGAGCAAACCCTAAACTGTACAATGAGAAAGCAAACATACCTAATATGCACAACAGAGTTAACTTATTGTCAACTTGAGATCAGTGGAGAAACTTGAAAAGAACCAAAGGAAAGAACCAAGACAAGTAATGAGACTAAGGACTCCTCAGAAATCCTGGAAATGAGGCGAGCATAGAGTACCACCTAGGCTAGTCATAAAGAAGAAATACATAAGACAGAAACAAAGCTTTTCAAGAGGTGAAATAAAGGATTTTTCATACAACAAAATCTAAGAAAATACCTAGGAAAATTATACTATAATTTATGAAGACCAAGAAAGTTTTTAAGCCAAAAGGAATTGATAGAGGAAAGCTTGTACTTCAGAATTTTAAGTACAAAATCAGAGGGTGAATATTTGGGGAGAATGAAACAGTGTTATTTCTGTTTCTTTTAAAAAAAAAATATATATAGCCAGGCAGGACCCTTGGGGGCGGGTCTTCACAACTTAATACAGTACCAGAATGCATTGCAACATCACTTCCTATAGGAAATATGAGGAAATGTGATCTATTTTCTCAGGAAAGAAACAAAGCAACATACAGTAGATGTTAGGTTCTATCAGAGGTAGAAACATACAGTAGATGTTAGCTTCTATCAGAGGTTTCCAGACTTAGAAACAGATATGCACAATAAAAGGGAGCTGCACATGCAGCTATTAGGATTCAGGGACAGAAACCAGGAACCACAATAACCAGCATCCTAAGTGGAAGCCTGGAGACTGCACCAGAGACCTTGGTCTGCCCATAGTGCCCTGCCCATAGCTCCCCACCTATCCAGGGACGATGGGGGTTTGGGGGCAGTTCTTCATGGCGGTGGCCACTCGTGTGGCTGCAAGTTAATCCTTTCCATACTGCATTGAACCAATACTTTGGACTCTGTTACTGGATCTCACAATAGAAGACTAACTACTGGAACCACATTGGCAATACAAGATACCCCTAAAGCACAGAAATTCAAAAGATCACAGAGATTACCTTGTATGCCACAAAACAAGAGAACCTAGAAGAAATGGACAAATTCCTGAATTCCCATAGTTTCCCAAGCATGCAACAAGATTTGGAATACCTGAACAAACCTATTACCATTGAGGAGATTGAATCAGTAATCAAAAGTCTGCCCTAACACAAAAGCCCAGGTCCAAATGGATTCACCAGAGAATTCTACCAAATCCTTTTTTTTTTTTTTTTTGCTTTTTAGGTCACACCCGGCGATGCTCAGGGGTTTCTTCTGGCTCTACACGCAGGAATTACTCCTGGAAGTGTTCGGGGACCATATGAGATGGCGGGGATCGAACCCGGGCTGGCATGGGCCGGCCATGTGCAAGGCAAATGCCCTACCCGCTGGGCTATTGCTCCAGCCCCTCTACCAAATCTTTAAAAAGGAACTATTCCCAGTCCTTTTCAAGCTCTTCCAGGAAATTAAAGAAACAGAAACACTCCCAAATAGATTCTATAAGCACATATTAGCCTGATACCCAACTCAGTCAGACATGTCAAAAAGGGAAACTACAGACCAATCTAAGATGGTCTTAGATGCTAAGATCTTCAATAATATACTAGCAAATAAAATCCAAAGTGTCATCAAAATATTATACACTATGATCAAGTAGAATTCATCCCAGGAATGCAAGAATGTCACTGATTGCGGATCAATTGATTTTGTATGTCAACATCTTCAAAACAAGCAATATAATACAGCATATCAATAAGTAAAAAAACATATGATCATAACAACAGATGCTGAGAAAGTATTTGAAAAGATCCAACACCCATTCATGATGAAAACTCTCCACAAAATGGGAATTGAAGGAACATTCCTCAATATAGTCAAAGTCATCTACTACAAGCCCACAGTGAGCATCATTCTCAATGGGGAAAACTGAAAGCCTTCCCACTAAGAAGGGAACAATTCAAGGCTGCCCACTCTCACCACTTCTATTCAATATAGTACAGGAAGTATTTGCCATAGCAATCAGGGAAGAAAAGACATTAAGGACATCTTGATAGGAAAGGAAGAAGTCAAGCTATAACTATTTGCAGATGACATGATATTATACCTAGAAAACCCCAAACTGTCTACCTAAAAGCTCCTAGAAGCAATAGATTCCTACAGTAGAGTGGCAGGGTATAAATTAATACCCAAAAAGTCAATGGATTTTCCTATATGCAAATAACTAAAGAGAAGAAAGGGATAATAAACAATTCTAACAATTCTAGTCATAATTGCACCATAGAAAATTAAATACCTAGAAATCGTTTGACTAAGAATATAAAGGGTCTACACAAAGCAAACTATAAAATGTTGCTTCAAGAAATAAAAGAGGATCTGAGGAAATGGAGACAAATTCCCTAATCCTGGATTGGGAGAATTAACATTATCTAATGGTAATACTCCCTAGAGCTTTATACAGATTCAATGTGGTCCCTATAAGGATACCCATTACATTCTTCAAAAACTTGACGAAACACTCCTGAAATTTGTATGGAATAATAAACCCCCATGAAAAGCTAAAGCAATCCTTGGGAAAAAGAAGATGAGAGGTATCACTTTCTCCAACTTCAAACTCTTCTACCAAGCATTTAGTAATTAAAATTGCATAGTATATTGGTATAGAGACAGACCTATAGACATATGGAATAGAACTGAATATTCTGAAACACACCTCAAATATATAATCACTTAATCTTTGATAAAGGAACAAAAAATATTAAGTGAAGCAAAGAAAGTATCCTCAACAAATGGTTCTGGTAAAAAAATGAACTTAGACCTCCTTTTAACACCATGCACAAAAGTCAGATCAAAATGGATTAAAGATCTCAACATCAGACATAAGGAACATCAAAGAAAACATAGGAAAAATGCTCTACAACATCAAAGCTAAAGACAACTTCAAACAGAAAACACCACTGACAAAGCAAATGCAAGCAAAGACAAACAAATGTTATTATATACAACCGAAAAGCTTCTATACCTTAAAAAGAAAAGGTGACCAAGACACAGAGACAGCCTACACACTGGGAAAGAATTTTCACCCAATGCCCATCTGATAAGGGGTTAATATCCATGATATATCAGGCAGTAGTAGAACTTTATAGAAAGAAAACCGCCCGCCAGCCCATAAAAAAAAAAATGGGGAGGAGAAATGAACAGAAAATTTGACAAGGAAGAAATTCAAATGGTCAAAAGGCATATGAAAAAAAAAGTGCTCTTCTAAATCATCAGGAAGATGCAAATCAAAACAACAATGAGGTATCTCATACCACAGAGACTGGCACACATCCAAAACAGCAAGAACAACGGGTGCTGGTATGGATGCGGGGGAGAAAGGGACTCTCATCCACTGTTGGTGGGAGTGTCAACTGGTCCAGTCATTTTGGAAAACAATGTGGATATTCCTCCAAAAAACTTGATATTGACCGCCCATTTGACCCAGCAATACCACTCCTGGGAATATACTCTGGAGACTGAAAAACACACAGAAGAAACACTATCTGCACTTCAACATTCATCACTGCATTATTCCAGATAATCAGAATCTGGAAACAAACTGAATGCCTGAGAACAGAAGACTGGCTAAAGAAACTATGGTACATCTACACAATGGAATACTATGCAGCTGTCAGAAAAGATGAAGTCACGAAGTCATCCATTTGCATCCATGCAAATGGATGGACATGGAGATTACCATACTGAGTGAAATTAGTCAGAAGGTAAGGGACAGATATAGAATGACTGCATTCATTAATGGATATAAATATATTCCAGTGTTCTACTAATTGTGGGAAATGGCAATGCCAGACTAGAACTCAGCATTGAGTGCATACAAAGGGATTTACATGATAAAACCTAAATGTCTGTAGGGCAAACCACAATGTGAATGGAAGAGAGATGGGGAGAGAGAGAAAGGGAGAGAGAGGGAGGGAGAGAGAGAGAGAGAGAGAGAGAGAGAGAGAAGAAATGGAAAAGTGCCTGTTATGGAGGCGGGTGGAAGGGAATTGGGAACACTGGTGGTGGAAATAGGGCACTGGTGGAGAAACAGGTGCTGGAACAATGTATGATGGAAACCCAATCATGAACATCTTTGTAATTGTGTGTCTCACGGTGCTACAATAAAAATTAAAATAAATAAAAATATAAATATAATTTGCAATAATACAAAATTATGGAGAAAACTGACAATGAAAATCTAAAATTTAAAGTGAGTAAAAGCAGATGAGTCAAGTTTCTCATATTAACATTAATAAATTATTAAAACACGCCAAAGGCTATGAAAATTAAACTATGGTCTCAGGAGCAATGACCACAAAAATAAAAATGCAGTTCTGAAAAGAGAACAGGTTTATTATGAAATGCCATAAAAATAATAGCCATCAATTCCTCAAAAGACACAGAGGAAATTCAAATACATATTGCTAGTGAGAAGATTCAGTCCTAAAAGATGTGATCCAAAAACATTATGTGAGCCAAGAAAAGATGTGATCCAAAAAAGGATGATGTGATCCAAAAACAAGAAAAAGATCCAATTTTCAAATCCATAAATTCCTACTTAAAAAACGTAACTATCTGTGGCCAAAGCAATAAGGAGGGATTAAGGTGCAGCTTCACACAGGCAGTACAGATGGTCCTCTGTGAACCTGCAGGAACGATTCGAATACGGTTAACTGTGGAGCAAAACAACATGACAAAATTAAAATAAGAATTATATATATAAAGATTATCTGTTGGCATTCGACTGATTTAAAATTAATCACTGTACTCAAAACAACAAGATTTCACTAAACTCCAAAGACCTGTGAAAGAACTCAAACATTACAGTAAAATATTACACAGATGAATTTACTCTCATCAGTCTCTGTAGAAACCTGCATTAGGTTAGATGCAAAGCTGCTTGGATTATAAAGGCCTCTTCTGTTCACAATGACATGGTGTGGACCTAACAGATGGACTTATAAATTACAAGGCTTAATTATATATACAAACAATACACATACATACATATATATAAAACTCAAAAGAAAAAAGAGAATGCAATGATAAAATGATAATACATTGAATCTACATTATCTACATTATCAATAATTGGCTTTTTTATTATTGAATTAAAGAAGTAGCATGACTCACTATAATTTATTGAAATAAAAACAAATGTAATTCAGAAATGTTCTTAGCAAATGAAATACATTAGCAAACTAAGTAATTTTAAATCTTAAAATATGCTAATAGCTTTTGTGTCAGCAAAGTACTGGAAAGAGGATGACCAAGTCATCTAAAATTAGAGCTAATTCAACTACAGTTTCTATCTATACCTGCAGGCTTAAAAGTAATCAATCTCCAAAGACTACACAGTCAAGTAAGATTGAGGCACCTTAGTCTAGTGTGGACATCAGCACCAAAAGTCAAAAAACTGTTCACATAATTTCATCTACCTTCCAAATATAATCAGAGAAATGTGTCTGAATATCTAAGACATAATTAACATGATCTCAAATTCCAGTCTGTAGCTAACCCATAATTCTTGGTTTTCCCAGTAGCCTTTCAGGGACTGGGAGCCTAACTTCATTATCTGTTTCTTATAGCTACTGCTTCCACAAGCCCAATGCATAGCCCGAGAACCTCTTTGAATTTCCAGATAGGACATATTCCTAGAACTGTTACAAAAATTCCGGAGCTGATAGCAAAGCAGCTTCATGACCAGTTCAAACACTTGAAACTTTCTGCATTTCCCCATTAGAAAACCAAAACCCAGGTAGCGCTCTGCTTCTCAAAGCTGAAACCCTGCACTGCTTCCTGAACTTGGTCTGATTCCTAATAAATACATATTTATTAATACATGTTAAATTAATATATCATAGTATAATATACAGCATATTATAATATTCAACATATCCCTGTGCAGCTGACCATAAGGCCCTCAGGAGGGAAGGCGCATTTAGCCCCTGGCCTGCCATCCCAGCAGAGCTTCACAAGAAGCCAGAGGAACCCCCACACCATGAGGGCCGCCATTTTCAACATCTAGACTCCACAGCTCATCAGGAATCTACCCTGCAGAAAAGCCCATCTTTCCCTGTCTCGCATGGCCACAAAGCAGCTGCGCGAGTTCATCAATAAATGCAGAAGATGAGAGCCTATTAGTATCCCACCTATATGGCAGAGCCTGGCAAGCTACCCATGTCATATTTGATATGCCAAAAACCAGTTTCAATTATAGACCTCAATCCCATGACCTGAAGGAATGGTTTGAGTCTCTTCATGTTCCTGGAGCGAGCAGATACCCTTGGGCTACACTAGCATGTGACAGGACATATGGAGATTTTTCTGGTGCCCACTTGAACAAACTGATGAGCAACGGGAAGATGAGTGATACAAGTGATACAAATGATAATATATAGCATATACTAAAAATATATGAATATACAATAAACATGTTAATATGATTAATATGTTAATATATATTTAATTTCTCCAAAGCTCTCCAAGTCTTCTAGGTTCTGGAAGAATCTTTCCTCAGTACTGACTCCAACTTCTTAAGAATATAAATTTTCCCTTGTCTTTTAACAAAATTATGACAACAAGGTCTCAAAGACCAAACAGGTCTTCATTAGGTCTCATTTTCAAACAAACTCATTTGGGAAATGTCAAATGTATACTAAAGGGATTTGTAAAAACGAACAGATTATCTTGAAACATTTTAATGGAAGCCAGTGATGACCATTCCAGGATTTAGCAAACCACTTTTGTGAATGAAATAGAAAGTGAACATTAGGGCCAGAAAGATAGTAAAGGGATGAAGGTGCTTGTTGCCTTGAGCGTAGAAAACCAGGATAATTCCCTGAGCCCTTTCAGAAGAAAGTCCAGAGCACAGAGACAGGAGTAAGCTTTGAAAAATGCTAGGTGACTCAATTGAAAATTTTAAATAATTTAAGCTACATTTGATTTGGAAATGAAATAATAGAGATGTTTATTCCCTCTACTCAAAAGTGTGATCTTAAAGGCTTCCTCGAAGGTAAGTCTCTTCTGTGTCATAATATTTATCCTCTGGATGATTTTTTCTTTGCAAAGGTGAAAATTTCTATTTTCTTAACTGAGCTAGGTGCATGAATTTTTATGTTATGATCTATTTCTGGGGCAGGGGGCAGAAATCGATCATAACATAAAATCATGCACACAGCTCATGTTACTGGTGCCCTTCGAGTAAATCGATGAACAACAGGAAGACAAGTGATACAAGTGATCTATTTCTGAGAATACTTAAATATCTCATTTGCTCCTTAATTTTTAAAAAGATTTCTTTTTTAAATAAGGAAAAAGGTGGGGAGAAAAAATAAAAGATAAACAAGAATATTCCCTAAGAAAATACTAAAATTAATTATAGGTAGTATATTTATTTATATTAAACACACATATATGCAGAGTGTTCACAACTACCCAGTGAGGCAGTTACTAGTAACTCCAGATTACACATAAATTGGGACTCAGGTCAATTATTTGATTTAACCTTATGAGACAATACCTAGTTCTCAGATTTACACACACCCTACTTTGTGTCACATACACACTCAAAATTGTACCAGACAGATATGAACCATCAAGGAAGACTATAATTAAGACCATTGCACTAGAGAGAGTTTAAAGTCAACTCCTCAGGCACAAATGGTTGGAAATTTTCTAGCTCTGTGGAAGGGAAAAGATAGAGGATAAGATCATCTCTGTGCCATTATGGCTCATGGACTCTGCGTCCGTGCTGCCAAAGAGCACGGAGTCAGGAATGTCGTTTCCTGTGATGATTTCAGAGATGCACCCAAGTGCTAGAAAAAAAGACCTTCCAGGGTTTTAACTGGAGAGATGCTGGAAGAATGATACTAAAGTAGCAGTGAAATAATTTCTTTTTTAAATGTTTTCTACAGCCAGTGACCTAGAAAGGGCTCGATGAGGACCGAGGATTCACAAAGAAATCTGGCAGGAATCAAACTGATGGAACCTGAGATCATCTTGCTCATTTGGCTCCACCGTGGTCACAGGCTATAAGTTCTCTCAGGAAAGAAAATGTCAATTTTTGTCATGCTACTAGTTTTCCTTTTAAAGGTCAAAAGTATTCATCCATCACCCCACCCACGATTATTACATGAGTTTTTGAGCATATGGAATCTTAAAAGTTGGATACAAACAATTATTGAGCACTTGGACAGCAATTTCTTCATGTGACCTTTCAGACAGCATGAGAAAAGAGCCGCAATAAGATCTTTACAACTGTATGAAAGAAAAACATTTTTCTGTCTATATTGCTAAGTTCTGTAACTAAGAATCTCTTTTATCATGAAAGGCAGACTGAGAAGAGAAAAAATTAAATAATAATGCATATATAGCTCATGTACATGTCAGAGATTCTGGGGAAACTTGATCATAGCTACCTAAAGTGGCTCAATCCACCACTACAAGTTCTGTTTTCACCTAAAGACAAAGAAGACACTGGGAGAAGGAGTGACCAGTAGTGGGAAATATCTGGAAAAGTTCAGTAATGCTGGAATGAAGATTTAAACACAATACTTCCTTCACCAAATGTTGATGGCTTTCCTTCATGAACCAGAATGATGGTCATATATTTACAAATGGAAATTTCCCTTAAATATAAACATATCTTACAAAATGCCATAGACTTTTATAGGTATCCAATCATATTTGATTGGTTTTTAAGATGCCCAATTTTAGATAGTGCAGATTTTATTTTAGATTGTGCAGTTTTGATCTGATGAAGTCCTGCAATAATCAGGAAACACAATATACATAATTTTAATTATTTTAATTTTCCTCTTTTAGTCTCCAAAATATAATCAATTTCTGTGAATGTACCAGCTAAACTTTAAAAGCATGTGTATTGGCAAATGTTTTAATCAACCTGAACTGGTTTGTGAAAAGATATTCAAATTGTTAATAACCTTTTTGATTTATCCTAACTTTTTATTAATTATTGAAAGAACAAAAAATTTCTAGCCCTGGTTTCATAGCCTTCTAGTTCCTTCATTTTATACTTCATGAAGTTGATGCTTTGTTATAAGGTGAAAACATTCAGGATAGTAATGTCTTCTTTATAGTTATCCATATAGAATAAAAAAATGAGCAGATCTTATCTTTGAAATCTTCTTTATCTACTTAATAGAGTTACTTCAAGTAGTCCAGGATAAATATTTTCATATTCCATCTCTTTTTCACTTATTAACTTTCAACAAATTGCATTTTACCCTCTCTTTTTTTTGGGGGGAGAGTTAGGTCTATCTATATATTCCTTGTTCCATTGATCTTATTTGTTCCTTGTTGCACTTTTTCTCCTTTATGCTGGTTTAAGTAAGTATTCCTAGTATTTCACTTGAATCCTTTTTTAAATTGTGATTAAAGCTCATATTCAACTTTACAATTTAGCTGTCTCCACTTTGGAGAAGTCTGTGTTCTCTCTTCAACACATATTTCCCTCACTCTTCTCATACATATTTAAATTTATTGCAATAAAAAACTGTTTTACTACACTAAATTTTTTTAAATAATTAAATTTTAAATTCTTTTTTTTATTATTATACTATGTATTCAATATATTTCTGTTGTCCCCTTTGGGAATCTCAGTGTCCTACATTTTATTTCCGCATTTCTAACACCCCCACAATGACTGCTCTTATTTTTGCTTTAAACAATAAATACATAATTCGTCATTTTGAACTCTCACCCGGCCTGCCTGCATCCTAGGTAGAGTCTCTGGGGTGCGCGGCTGGCCGGGCGGGCGCCTGGGGCTGTGGTGGAGCTCCAGGTCTCGGCAGAAGGTGGAACTACAACCCCCCGGAGGTCCGAGCGGAACCAGAAGTAAACCGTCATTTTGAACTCTCACCCCAGCCTGCCTGCATCCTAGGTGGAGTCTCTGGGGTGCGCGGCTGGCCGGGCGGGCGCCTGGGGCTGTGGTAGAGCTCCAGGTCTCGGCAGAAGGTGGAACTACAACCCCCAGAAGTCCGAGCGGAACAGGAAGTAAACCGTCATTTTGAACTCTCACCCCGGCCTGCCTGCATCCTAGGTAGAGTCTCTGGGGTGCGCGGCTGGCCGGGCGGGCGCCTGGGGCTGTGGTGGAGCTCCAGGTCTCGGCAGAAGGTGGAACTACAACCCCCGGAGGTCCGAGCGGAACCAGAAGTAAACCGTCATTTTGAACTCTCACCCCAGCCTGCCTGCATCCTAGGTGGAGTCTCTGGGGTCTGCGGCTGGCCGGGCGGGCGCCTGGGGCTGTGGTAGAGCTCCAGGTCTCGGCAGAAGGTGGAACTACAACCCCCAGAAGTCCGAGCGGAACCGGAAGTAAACCGTCATTTTGAACTCTCACCCCGGCCTGCCTGCATCCTAGGTAGAGTCTCTGGGGTGCGCGGCTGGCCGGGCGGGCGCCTGGGGCTGTGGTGGAGCTCCAGGTCTCGGCAGAAGGTGGAACTACAACCCCCGGAGGTCCGAGCGGAACCAGAAGTAAACCGTCATTTTGAACTCTCACCCCGGCCTGCCTGCATCCTAGGTGGAGTCTCTGGGGTGCGTGGCTGGCGGGCGGGCGCCTGGGGCTGTGGTAGAGCTCCAGGTCTCGGCAGAAGGTGGAACTACAACCCCCAGAAGTCCGAGCGGAACCGGAAGTAAACCGTCATTTTGAACTCTCACCCCGGCCTGCCTGCATCCTAGGTAGAGTCTCTGGGGTGCGCGGCTGGCAGGCGGGCGCCTGGGGCTGTGGTGGAGCTCCAGGTCTCGGCAGAAGGTGGAACTACAACCCCCGGAGGTCCGAGCGGAACCAGAAGTAAACCGTCATTTTGAACTCTCACCCCGGCCTGCCTGCATCCTAGGTAGAGTCTCTGGGGTGCGTGGCTGGCCGGGCGGGCGCCTGGGGCTGTGGTAGAGCTCCAGGTCTCGGCAGAAGGTGGAACTACAACCCCCAGAAGTCCGAGCGGAACCGGAAGTAAACCGTCATTTTGAACTCTCACCCCGGCCTGCCTGCATCCTAGGTAGAGTCTCTGGGGTGCGCGGCTGGCCGGGCGGGCGCCTGGGGCTGTGGTGGAGCTCCAGGTCTCGGCAGAAGGTGGAACTACAACCCCCGGAGGTCCGAGCGGAACCAGAAGTAAACCGTCATTTTGAACTCTCACCCCGCCTGCCTGCATCCCTAGGTGGAGTCTCTGGGGTGCGCGGCTGGCCGGGCGGGCGCCTGGGGCTGTGGTAGAGCTCCAGGTCTCGGCAGAAGGTGGAACTACAACCCCCAGAAGTCCGAGCGGAACCGGAAGTAAACCGTCATTTTGAACTCTCACCCCGGCCTGCCTGCATCCTAGGTAGAGTCTCTGGGGTGCGGCTGGCTGGGCGGGCGGCCGCTCACGCGCGCTTATTATTACTAAAACTAGGAAATTCAACACCAAGGGTAGGTAATACCCTCAAGAAAAAAAGAAACAGTACACTAGAGGAATTTATCCCTGAACACCGCAACACCATGGGGAAAACAACGCAGATCCCCAGCTCGAAGAACAGATGAAGGAATTGACCGTGAAGAATCAAAAAAAGAATACAGATATGCATGATCACTCTGACAATGAAATTAGAGAGGAGAATTGGTAGGATGTTTAAGGAGCTCAACGAAAAAATTGAGCAGATGTCCAATAAAATACAGGAGAACATAAACGGAGCTGTTGAAAGGGCAGTCAATAAACTACGGGAGGAAATGAGAGCAGAAATGAGAACCATGCAAAGAGAAATATTGTCACTTAAAAACTCAGTAGATGAAATGAAAAACACAATCGGGGCTCTCAACAATAGGATGACAGCAGCGGAAGAGAGAATCAGTGAGACTGA
Source organism: Cryptotis parvus (assembly GCA_021461705.1). Taxonomy (NCBI): domain Eukaryota; kingdom Metazoa; phylum Chordata; class Mammalia; order Eulipotyphla; family Soricidae; genus Cryptotis; species Cryptotis parvus. The sequence goes on along the minus strand of JAJIBD010024546.1, from coordinate 5,056 downwards.
AGATGAGCTGCAGAAAGCACTCAGAGAACTACATAAGATGGAAAAAGATCGGAAAATGGATCAGCAACGGAACAGAGAACAATGGGATGAAGCCAGGCGGAACAACATAAGAATCATCGGAGTCCCAGAGGGACAGGAAAGTAACCCCAAGGAAATTAAAACAGTTAAAAACATCCTGGCTGAAAAGTTCCCCGAGTTAAAGGATGAAGGCATCCAGATCCAAGAAGCCCGGCGCGTACCAGCAAGAAGAGACCCCAATAGAAAGACCCCAAGACACATCCTAGTCAAAGTAATGGATACCATAGACAGAGACATAATTCTTCAGGCAGCAAGATCAAAGAAGGAAATTGTGTACAAAGGAGCATCCATTCGACTTTCAGCAGACTTCTCAGAAGACACCCTCCAAGCCCGAAGGCAGTGGTGGGATATAGTAAAAAAACTTAATGAAATGAGACGCCTCAGCAAGAATTCTTTATCCAGCTAAACTCTCACTCAGATTTGAAGGACAGATATACAACTTCTTGGATAAACAACAGCTTAGGAACTTTGTAAAATCAAAACCAACCTTAAAAGAAGGACTGAATGATCTACTATAAGACGAGACATAACCCAAAAAGAACAACCAACCTACACAGAAAGATGGCACAAAATCCCATGACAATAATATCTCTCAATGTCAACGGTCTAAATGCACCAGTTAAGAGACACAGAGTGGCAAAATGGATCACAAAATTGAATCCGACATTCTGCTGCCTTCAAGAAACACACCTGAACAATCGGAGCAAAGACAGGCTCAAAATAAAAGGCTGGAAAACAATCCTTCACTCAAACAACCCATCCAAAAAGGCTGGGGTAGCCATACTGGTATCTGACAACATAGACTTCAGGCTGAAGAAGGTCAGAAGGGACAGTGAAGGTCACTTCTTAATAGTCAAGGGATGCATATATCAGGAAGAAATCACGCTATTAAACATATATGCACCCAATGAGGGGCCAGCAAAATACCTAAAACAACTACTAATAGACTTCAAAGAAGACATTGACAGCAACACAATTGTAGTTGGAGACTTCAACACTGCTCTATCAACCCTGGATAGATCAACAAGATTGAAACTTACCAAGGAAATACTGGCCCTAAAAGAGGAGATGGAAGAAAGAGGGCTGGTAGACATATACAGGACATTTCATCCCCAAAAAAGCTGAATACACTTTCTTCTCCAGTGCACATGGAACATACTCCAAAATAGATCACATGCTGAGCCATAAATCATACCTCCATAAAATCAAGAAGATAGAAATTGTGCCAACTATTTTTTCAGACCATGATGCACTGAAAATAGAAGTTAATTGTACACAAAAACGGAGACCAATACCAAGTACCTGGAAACTAAACAGCTCACTGCTGAACAACCAGCAAGTCATAAAAGAAATCAAAGAGGAAATCCAAAGATTCCTTGAAATAAATGAGACTGAAGACACGAATTACCAGAACTTGTGGGATACAGCAAAAGCAGTGTTAAGAGGCAAGTTCATAGCTCTTCAGGCATTCATCAGAAAAGAAGAAAAGGCCATCATAAACAGTCTGACTTCCCAACTTAAGATCTTAGAGAGTGATCAACAAAAGGAGCCCAACCCAAGCAGAAAGAAAGAAATAATAAAACTTAGAGCAGAAATCAATGAGATGGAATGTCAAAAAACAATCCAGAAGATCAACGAAACCAAAAGCTGGTTCTTTGAAAAAATAAACAAGATTGACAAACCACTTGCAAGACTTGTAAGAAAAGGAAAAGAGAGAACCCAAATAAATAGAATCAGAAATGAAAACGGAGACATCACAACTGAAAACACAGAAATTCAAAAGATCATCAGAGATTACTATGAGAGCCTGTATGCCACGAAACAAGAGAACCTAGAAGAAATGGACAAATTCCTGAATTCCTATAGCTTCCCAAGTCTGCAACAAGAAGATTTGGAATACCTCAACAAACCTATCTCCATCGAGGAGATAGAATCGGTAATCAAAAGTCTCCCCAAACACAAAAGCCCAGGCCCAGATGGATTCACCAGTGAATTCTACAAAACCTTTAAAGAGGACCTACTACCAATTCTTTTTTAAGCTCTTCCGGCAAATTGAAGAAACAGAAATACTCCCAAATAGCTTTTACGAGGCACATATCACCCTGATACCCAAAGCAGACAAAGATGTCACAAAAAAGGAAAACTACAGACCAATCTCCCTGATGAATACAGATGCTAAGATCTTCAACAAAATACTAGCAAATAGAATCCAAAGAGTCATCAAAAGATTGTACACCATGACCAAGTGGGATTCATCCCGGGAATGCAAGGATGGTTCAACATCCGCAAGTCAATCAACATAATACATCATATCAACAAAAAGAAAAATAAAAACCATATGATCATATCAATAGATGCAGAGAAGGCATTTGACAAGATTCAACACCCGTTCATGATGAAAGCTCTCCGTAAAATGGGGATTGAAGGAACCTTCCTCAAGATAATCCAGGCCATCTACTACAAGCCCACAGCGAGCATCATTCTCAATGGGGGAAAAACTGAAAGCCTTCCCCTTAAGATCAGGGACAAGACAAGGCTGCCCGCTCTCACCACTTCTATTCAATATAGTACTGGAAGTACTTGCCATAGCAATCAGGGAAGAAAAAAGACATTAAGGGCATCCAGATAGGAAGGGAAGAAGCCAAGTTATCACTATTTGCAGATGACATGATATTATACCTGGAAAACCCAAAACTCTCTACCAAGAGGCTCCTAGAAATAATACATTCTTATAGTAGAGTAGCAGGGTACAAAATCAATACCCAAAAGTCAATGGCCTTCCTATATGCAAACAGCGAAAGAGAAGAAAGGGACATTAAAGAAACTATCCCATTCACAATTGCACCCGCAGAAAATCAAATACCTAGGAATCAGTTTGACAAAGAATGTAAAGGATCTCTACAAAGAAAACTACAAAACTTTACTTCAGGAAATAAAAGAAGACCTGAGGAAATGGAGACACATTCCCTGCTCATGGATTGGAAGGATTAACATTATCAAAATGGTAATACTCCCTAGAGCTTTATACAGATTTAATGCGGTCCCTATAAAGATACCCATGATGTTCTTCAAAGAAATTGAACAAACACTCCTGAAATTTGTATGGAATAATAAAACCCCACGAATAGCTAAAGCAATCCTTGGGAAAAAGAAGATGGGAGGTATCAATTTCCCCCAACCTCAAGCTCTACTACAGAGCAGTTGTAATTAAGACAGTGTGGTATTGGTATAGAGACAGACCCGTAGACCTATGGAATAGAACTGAGTATCCTGAAACGCACTCACAAATATACAACCACTTAATCTTCGATAAAGGAGCAAAAAATATTAAGTGGAACAAAGAAAGCCTCTTCAACAAATGGTGCTGGGAAAACTGGGCAGCTACATGTAAAAAAATGAACTTAGACCTCCTTCTAACGCCATGCACAAAAGTCAGATCAAAATGGATTCTAGATCTCGATATCAGACATGAATCTATAAGGTACATCGAAGAAAACATAGGAGAAACGCTCTATGACATCGAAACGAAAAGTATCTTTAAAGACGACACACCGCTGACCAAGCAAATGGAAGCAATGATAAACAAATGGGATTATATAAAATTGAAAAGCTTCTGCACCTCAAAAGAAACGGTGACCAAGATACAAAGACAATCCACAGAGTGGGAAAGGATATTCACCCAATACCCATCTGACAAGGGGTTAATATCCAGGATATATCAGGCACTGGTAGCACTCCACAAGAAGAAAACAGCCAACCCCATCAAAAAAATGGGGAGAAGAAATGAACAGAAGCTTCCAAAAAAGAAGAAATTCGAATGGCCAAAAGGCATATGAAAAAGTGCTCTTCATCTTTGATCATCAGGGAGATGCAAATCAAAACAACAATGAGGTACCATCTCACCCCACAGAGACTGGCACACATCCAAAACAGCAAGAACAACCGGTGCTGGCGTGGATGTGGGGAAAAAGGGACTCTCATCCACTGCTGGTGGGAGTGCCGACTGGTCCAGCCCTTTTGGAAAACAATATGGACATTCCTCCGAAAGCTAGATATTGAGCTCCCATTTGATCCAGCAATAGCACTCCTGGGAATATACCCTAGAGACCGAAAAACACATAGCAGAAACACTATCTGTACTTCTTTATTCATCTCTGCGCTATTCACTATAGCTAGAATCTGGAAACAACCTAAATGCCCGAGAACAGAGGACTGGCTAAAGAAACTGTGGTTCATCTACACTATGGAATACTATGCGGCTGTCAGAAAGGATGAAATTATGAAATTTACCTGCAAATGGATGGACATGGAGTCTATCATGCTGAGTGAAATTAGTCAGAAGGAAAAGGACAGATATAGAATGACTGCATTCATTAATAGGATATAGATACCAGTGTTTTAATAAATATGGGAAATTGTAATGGCAGATTAAAACTCACCACTGAATATACACAAAGAGACTTAAGTGATTAACTCTAACTATCTGCAGGGCTAGCCACAATGTGTAAAATAAGAGGGAGAGAGATGCAGAGACAGAGAGAGAGATAGAGAGAGAAAGAGAGGAAACTGGGGTACCTGCTATTAAGGCGGGTGGGGGATGGGAGGGGAGGGGTACATTGGTGGTGGAAATGGGGCACTGGTGGAGGGATGGGTGCTGGAATACTGTATTACCAAGAACCAATTATGAACACCTTTGTAATTGTATGTTTCACGGTGGTATAATAAAAAAAATTAAAAAAAAAAAAAAAAAAAAAAATACATAATTAATATTTTAAATGTATTAGCATTAATCTATGGAATTTTCATTTATGGTTCTCTATATATTAATATGTAAGTTTTTATGGGACAAATTTCTTTTTGCAGTAGTACTATTTTATAATTATATGTCTGTAGGTAATAAACACCTGTAGGTTTTGTTTAGACCAAAATTAGTTTATGAGGTCATCCATTTGATAAGAAATTTTATTTTTATTTTTTT
>JAJIBD010024545.1:0-30755 GCA_021461705.1 Cryptotis parvus | reverse complement strand
TGGATAGATCAACAAGACTGAAACTCACCAAGAAACTCTATACTGGCCCTGAAGGAAATGGAAGAAAGAGAGCTGAGTGGATATATACCGCAGACTTTTCATGCCAAAAAAGCTGAATACATTTTCTCTGTTACGTCATGAACGTTCTCAAGATGGACCACATGCTCAACCACAAAGAAGCATACCCCTCAATACGAAATAATAAGGGTGAAATTGTGCAAGCTGTCTTTTCAGACCATGATGCCACTGAAAATGGGAGTTAACCATACACAGAAACAGAGAGGGTCAAAACAAGCACCTGGAAACTGAACAGCTCACTCTAAACAACAAATGGGCCATAGGAGAGAAATCAAACAGGAAATCAAAGATTTCTGCGGAAACAAATGAAAGTGTAGAATACCAATTATGAGAACTTGTGGGACACGGCATAGAAGCCCCGTGTTAAGAGGGAAGTTTATAGCTCTGCAAAGCATTCATCAGGGGAAGCTTTAGAAAGAGACCTATAAGTCAACCTGACTACACAGCTGAAGCATTAGAAAAGACCAACAAAAGGGGGCCCAACCTAGGCAGAAGAAAGGAATAATAAAACTTAGGAGGAAATCAATGAGTTGGAAACTAAAAAAACAATCAAAGATTAATGGGACCAGGAGCTGTTTTTTTGAAAAATAAACAAAGATTTGGTAACCCTACATTGAACTTGTGGACAGGAGAAGGAAGAGGCTTAGTAAACAGAATCAAGAAATAAAGAGTGTGACATCACAACCGAAACCTACAGAAATCAAAAGATCATCAGAGATTACGTTTGAGGCCTGTATGCCATGAAACATGAAAATCTAGAGAAATGGATCAGTCCTGAAGTCTATAACCTTCCACCGGCTGGAAACAGGGCACCCTCCATGCACCTGAATAGTGACCTATCACCGCAGCGAGGAAATAGAAGCGAGAATTAAGAGTCTGCTTAAACACAAAGCCCAGATGCACGAGATTCACTAGAGAGAACTCTAGCAACTTTAAGGAGGTTCTACTGCCAGTCCTTTTCAAGCTCTTCTCAGGAAATAGAAACAGAAACAAAACTCCGAAACAGCTTTACGAGGCACATATCCTCTCCTGATACCCAAAGCAGACCAAGATGTCACAAAGGAAGACTACAGACCAATCTCCCTGATAGACTACAGATGCTAAGATCTTCAACAAGAATACTAGTAAATGGAATCCAAGAAGAGTCATCAAAAGATTGTACACCAGCGAGCAAAATTCCAAGTGGTCATCCAGGGAGTAGCAGGATGGTTTCAACATCCGGAAGTCAATCAACATAGCACATCTTTATCAACAAAAAGAAGAAAAATAAAAACCATATGATCACTATATCAATATGATGCAGAAGAGAGCATTTGACAAGATTCAACACCCGTTCATGATGAAAGCTCTCTGAGAAGGCTGGGGTTTGGGAACCTTCCTCAAGATAATCGAGGACATCTACTAACCTGGCCAGAGCATCATACTCAGTGGGAAAAACTGAAAGCATACCCTTAAGATCAGGGGACAAGACAAGGCTACTTGCTTTCTACCACTTCTATTCAATCATAATTACTGGAGATTGCACCATAAATCAGGGAAGAAAAAGGAGCATAGGGCATCAGGTGGGAAGGGGAAAAGCCAAGTTATCACTATTTACAGATGACATAGTGTTATGACATGGAAAACCACAAAACTCTCTACCAGAAGGGCTCTAGAAATAATCACATTCTTATAATGGAGTAGCAAGTTTCAAAATCAATAACCAAATAGCCAACGCTTCCTGTTAGCCGTTCAAACAGCGAAAGAGAAGAAAGGGACATTAAAGAAACTATCCCATTCACAATTGCACTGCAGAAAATCAGATACTTAGGAATCAGTCTGACAAAGAATGTAAAGGATCTCTACAAAGAAAACTATAAAACGTTACTTCAGGAAATAAAAGAAGACCTGAGGAAATGGAGACACATTCCCTGCTCATGGATTGGAAGGATTAACATTATCAAAATGGTAATACTCCCTAGAGCTTTATACAGATTCAATGCGGTCCCTATAAAGATACCCATGATGTTCTTCAAAGAAATTGAACAAACACTCCTGAAATTTGTATGGAATAATAAAACCCCACGAATAGCTAAAGCAATCCTTGGGAAAAAAGAAGATGGGAGGTATCACTTTCCCCCAACCTCAAGCTCTACTACAGAGCAGTTGTAATTAAGACAGTGTGGTATTGGTATAGAGACAGACCCGTAGACCTATGGAATAGAACTGAGTATCCTGAAACGCACTCACAAATATACAACCACTTAATCTTCGATAAAGGAGCAAAAAATATTAAGTGGAGCAAAGAAAGCCTCTTCAACAAGTGGTGCTGGGAAAACTGGGCAGCTACATGTAAAAAATGAACTTAGACCTCCTTCTAACGCCATGCACAAAAGTCAGATCAAAATGGATTCTAGATCTCGATATCAGACATGAATCTATAAGGTACATCGAAGAAAACATAGGAGAAACGCTCTATGACATAGAAACGAAAAGTATCTTTAAAGACGACACACCACTGACCAAGCAAATGGAAGCAAAGATAAACAAATGGGATTATATAAAAATTGAAAAGCTTCTGCACCTCAAAAGAAACGGTGACCAAGATCAAAGACAATCCACAGAGTGGGAAAGGATATTCACCCAATACCCATCTGACAAGGGGTTAATATCCAGAATATATCAGGCACTGGTAGCACTCCACAAGAAGAAAACAGCCAACCCCATCAAAAAATGGGGAGAAGAAATGAACAGAAGCTTCCAAAAAAGAAGAAATTCGAATGGCCAAAAGGCATATGAAAAAGTGCTCTTCATCTTTAATCATCAGGGAGATGCAAATCAAAACAACAATGAGGTACCATCTCACCCCACAGAGACTGGCACACATCCAAAACAGCAAGAACAACCTGGTGCTGGCGTGGATGTGGGGAAAAAGGGACTCTCATCCACTGCTGGTGGGAGTGCCGACTGGTCCAGCCCTTTTTGGAAAACAATATGGGCATTCCTCCGAAAGCTAGATATTGAGCTCCCATTTGATCCAGCAATAGCACTCCTGGGAATATACCCTAGAGACTGAAAAACACATAGCAGAAACACTATCTGTACTTCTTTATTCATCTCTGCACTATTCACTATAGCTAGAATCTGGAAACAACCTAAATGCCCGAGAACAGAGGACTGGCTAAAGAAACTGTGGTTCATCTACACTATGGAATACTATGCAGCTGTCAGAAAGGATGAAATTATGAAATTTACCTGCAAATGGATGGACATGGAGTCTATCATGCTGAGTGAAATTAGTCAGAAGGAAAAGGACAGGTATAGAATGACTGCATTCATTAATAGGATATAGATACCAGTGTTTTAATAAATATGGGAAATGGTAATGGCAGATTAAAACTCACCACTGAATATACACAAAGAGACTTGAGTGATAAACTCTGAATATCTGCAGGGCTAGCCATAATGTGTAAAAATAAGAGGGAGAGAGATGCAGAGACAGAGAGAGAGAGAGAGAGAGAAAGAGAGGAAAACTGGGGTACCTGCTATTAAGGCGGGTGGGGAGCCGGGGGGGGAGGGGTACATTGGTGGTGGAAATGGGGCACTGGTGGAGGGATGGGTGCTGGAATACTGTATTACCAAGAACCAATTATGAACACCTTTGTAATTGTGTGTTTCACGGTGGTATAATAAAAAAAATTAAAAAAAAGAAAGAAAGAAAAGAAAGAAAGAAAGAAGGAAGGAAGAAGGAAGGAAGGAAGGAAGGAAGGAAGGAAGGAAGGAAGGAAGGAAGGAAGGAAGGAAGGAAAGAAAGAAAGAAAGAAAAGAAGAAGAAAGAAAGAAAGAAAGAAAAAAGAAAGAAAGAAAGAAAGAAAAGAAAGAAAGAAAGAAAGAAAGAAAGAAAGAAGGAAAGAAAGAAAGAAAGAAAGAAAGAAAGAAAGGAAAGAGGAGAAAGAAAAGAGAGAGAAAGAGAAAGAAAGAAAGAAAGAAAGAAAAGAAAGAAGAGAAAGAAAGAAAGAAAGAAAGAAAGAAAGAAAGAAAAGAAAGAAAGAAAGAAAGAAAGAAAGAAAGAAAGAAAAGAAAGAAAGAAAGAAAAGAAAGAAAGAAAAAGAAAGAAAGAAAGAAAGAAAGAAAAGAAGGAAAGAAAGAAAGAAAAGAAAAGAAAGAAAAGAAAAAAGAAAAAAGGGAGATAAAGAACCTGCCATGGAGGCAGTCTGGGGGGAGGGAGGGGGAAGTGGGGGACATTGGCAGTGGGAAATGGGCACTGGTAGAGGGATGGGTGCTGGAACACTGTAGAACCAAAACTCAAACATGAACATCGTGGTATAATAAAGTATTAAAAAAAAAGAAAAGGAAAAAGAAGAAAAGTGCCTGCCATAGAGGCAGGTTGGGGGATGGGGGGGGAATCTGGGAATATTGGTGTTGGGAAGGATATTGGTGGAAGGATGGGTGCTAGAACACTGTATTACTGAAACCCAATCATGAACATCTTTGTAATTTTATGTCTTATAGTGTTATAATAATAATAAAAAAGAACATAGTGTCTAGACATAAATCACTGCCTCTCAGAGCATACTCCTGAGGACAGTAACATTCTGTAAGCTAATATTTTAAATAAAATGTTCTTATTTAATAAAAATATTAATGGCTAGAAAATACCAGCTTTAGTATTTTATTAGCAAATACTAATTTTAAGAATAAACTCTCTTTCTAATAAAAAGCACTAGCATGTATTAAATAAGTAATTAAGAAACTGATATTTAGTGGGGATAAATAATGAGTTGCCATTAAATAAATAGATATACTCACATACGCATTTTTTAGATCTTGACCTAAAATTGATCAAACCTAAGGTATTCTGAAATGTCAGTATGCTTACTGGTTCTAGGTTCTCCTGACAATAGAACAAATACATATAAATATTTTTATTTTGCGTTCATTTCAGTAAGGCTACACACTCATCCAAGGGAAGCCCCATCTCATAGGAAGAAAGTGAACCACTGATTTGGTCAATACAAGACAATGAGCATCCTGCCCAGGCTGACAATATGCTGTCAAATGTCAATGCCACCATCATATGATCATCAAATGGTGTCAGTTGAAATATATATCTGGTATATATTTAGTCTTGAATGCAATTTTGTAATTATAATCAGAAGTACTCTTTATTGACTTGTTGATTGATTGAATTTTGGTTTGGGGTCACACTTGGCAGTGCTTACTCATGGTTTTGTGCTCAGGGATCACTCCTGGTGGTGCCAAGTAGCTATATGCAGTGCCGGGAATTGAACAAGAGTCAACTGCATTCAAGGTGCCTTACTCGCTGTACTAACTCTCAGGTCTTAGATTACTCTTTTTGAATCAGATAGATGTATCTTTCTTACAATTTATGCATATAAGAAAGACACACACTGGCTTTGAAATATTTTACATCTGTTTGTGGAAAATTGTCCTCATTACAAAACAAAATTTGAGATAGTCCCTTGGATTGATGAAATAGTTTAAGTTTTAGTATACAAAAGGTTTACAAACATGTACTAGGAAACAATAGTATAGCATGAGAGAATAGATAACAAATACATAAAGGTTACAAAACATGCATCCAATAGTGCATAGAATAAAACTGTCTAGGGTCTTTTATATGTTGAAGGTAACATTACTCTATACTTTAAGGGTACCTACTGATTGGCTATGTGAAATATTCCAGCCTCTGCTCTTCCTTTATTTACTGAATGTTGATGTGCTCACCAACTGTCCTTAAAGTCTCTGCCAACTTAAACAGTGGGTTATGTGTTGGGAGTGTGAGAGGGAGAAGAACATTGTATTGGATAAATTCACTCAGGCTGCCCAGGTGATCTTAAAGCTTTGTCAGTATGCATTTGTTTGTTTCCTTGTGTTTTTAAACTTTATTTAAACACTGTGATTTACAAAGTTGTTCAAAGTAAAGTTGTTTCAAGTATTCAATATTCCAACACTATTTCCACTACCAATGTGCCCTTACCACCTCCAAAGACCCTCATTTCCCACCTACCCCCACACTTGCTCCTTTAGCAGGCATTAATTATATTGCTTATATCTTGGAATAGGATTGCTAAAGTCATGACCTTTTTACTGAGTGGTTATATGAGAATTGGACCATCTGTGTTATTTCTTTCATTTATTGAACTTATTAAATATAGTGGGCTTCTGCTCAATTTTTTTTGCTTTTTTGGGGTCACACCTGGCAATGCTCAGGGGTTTCTCCTGGCTCTGCACTCAGGAATTACTCCTGGCGGTGTTTGGGGGACCATATGGGATGCTGGGGATCAAACCTGGGCCGGCACCGGCTGGCCGCATTCTGCTCAATTTTTTTAACAGAGATGTTCATGTTAATTTCTTATAAATATTTAATTTTCAACCCGAAACACACCATCACCATTGCAACTATGGACCACAATTATTTCAAATTTTTTCCAACCACTCTTTGGAGCCTGTCCTAAGCAGACACTCAATAATTTATTTTATATTGCTTGTTATAACTAATTTGCTAAATATGGTCGAAATATTTTCTTAGAAGAAAGTTAATGAGGACTGTTCAATCTCACGATGGAACCATTGTGACATTAAGCCCTTTGTATAAGAAATTGCCAACATGTTGTTACAGGTTAGGCATTATGAATATATATTTTGTTATATATTTTGTTATTTTGTTATTTAAACTTAAATCTATTAAATGTGATGTGCTACTTGATACATCAGGATACTAGAGTTTGAGATGTCAAACTCCAGGATTTCCAAAGATTGTAACTGAGTGATAAAGTCATAGTTCAATTTATAACTGGGTGATGCCTTTTGGGACATGGACATGACCACTGGGTCTTCTGAAGAACAGGGACATGGGGGAAAGGGAGCCCATCTCCAACTAGGTAACAGCCTGGAGAATTCAGTCACAAAACCCTAATACCTGAGTTTTCAATGAATTAACTCATAGGTGGGCCTTGTCTGAGCAGTAGGAGTCCAGCCTTGAGCATGGTGGCGATTGTGAAGTATGAAGGCTTTTTGGCTGCTGAGACCCTGTGTTCAGCCTGGCGTGGGAAGGATCGGGAGCATCTTTTGTTTCCTTATGTTTTGTTTCTCTCATTCTCTGCAACCAATCCCACTGAACAGAAGACCAATGTGCCAATCCAATTGACATTATACCTGTCTTCACACATAGTTCCATGTATATACTATGTACACACATACATATACTGTGACAAAATGAAGCATGTTTTTTCTTATTGTGCATTACAGTTACAAGTATCTCTAAGACACCCATGTAGATGAGAGAAAAGAATATGGTATGTCAGTTCAGGTTCTCCAAGAGGTAGATAGCAAGAGAGAGTGAGATGATATGCACCGACTGATTGCTGGGCCTCGTTTTGGAAGGGAAATAGGGGGACAGAAGAAAGCAGAAAGTGTTACTGTGATGTGCATCTGACACCCACAGAAGGCAGACAAGAAGACAGAAAGGTGGGTTAGACACAAAGAACATGGGGCTGCATGCAGCTCTAGACAATCCTAGCTACAGTGATGGATGCCCCAGAAATAAACCTATTCTTAAGAGCCAGTCCTATGTTGAGCAGGGACAGCCCAGTATAAATTAGCACAGATTAAGAGTACAAAATCTTAACAGGAAACTGAGAGATTAACATATTTTTATTTATATTTTTTCTTTTTATTTTTTTCCCTCTACCCCTCTTCCTCAGGTAACCTTGGTTCTAAGGTTTGTCTTTTTGTTTTTACTGTTGATCAATTTTATAACATTATATTGCCTGTATATAGAAAATGATCCTATAGTTTTCATTTTTATTCTGACTTATTTACTTCATATGATTTCATTGATCTGTTTCCATTTTGTTGTGAATGGCAAAATTTCATTTTTTAGGGAACCCAAGTTCCCTAAAAATGTTTAGCAAACATTTGTTTGTGCAAACAAATAGCACAAACAGGTAAGATACTTGCCTTGCATGCAGTTGACCTATGTTCTATCTCCAGCATACTATATGGTCCCTTGAGCACCACTAGGAAAAATTCCTAAGTGCAGAGTCAGGAGTAACACACCCCTGAACATTACCTGTGTAGTTCAAAAAACAAAATAAAAATTTGTTTTTTTAATTTTAGAATAAATGTTCTAAATAAAGAGAATACTTGTTCTGAATGTTGCTGCATTGCTGAAACATACCATCTTAATTTTCCTTAGTTACATATGGATGTATCCTTTGTTTCCTTATTTAGCTGTTGTAAATAATACAAAACAACATTGGGTTGCATATAACTCTTCATGATAATATTTTCATATTTGGGGGATAGATACAAAAAGTGGGAGGCACCACCCTTAAAGTGATTGCACCAATTTATTTTTCCAGCAGTGCACATGAGTTCCCTTTACAATCTCTCCAATACTTATTATTACTGCTTTTTGTTTGTTTTCCTTTTTAAAATGTTTTTATATTTAAGTCAGTGTGTTTACAATGTTGTTAACATTTATGATTTTGGTGTTCCTCATCACCACCAAAGACTCCCAAGAGCCCCACCATATCCCTTTGTCACCGCCCATCCACCAACTCCCCCTAGTCTATTACTCTCAGTATCACTGTATCGCTGTCTTCCCATTGTTCATAGATTTGCTCAAGTGGGCACTAGTAACATCTCCATACGTCCTGTCACAAGTAAGTGTAACCCAAGGGCATCTGCTTGCTCCAAAGACAGGAGGAGCCCGAAACCATTCTTCAGGTCATGGAACTGAGGTCCATAATTGTTACTAGCTTTTGACATAACAAGTAAATAAAACATGGGTAGCTTGCCAGGCTCTGCTGTGTAGGTGGTATAGTCTCAGTAGAAGGCTCTCATCTCAAGCATTTACTGATGAAACTCAAAGGGGAAAGATCAGGTTTTCTGATCTTTAATAAATAAATAAAAATAATAAAACTAATAATAGTAATCATAATCATAATAAATAAATAAAAGGGAGGGTTGCTGAAGTGATAGCACAGCATGTAGTGCAGTTTCTTTGCATTCCACTGACCAATGTTCCATCCCCAGCATCCCATATGGTCCTCTGAGCACCAACAGGAGTAATTCCTGAGGGCAGAGCTAGGAGTAACCTCTGAGCATCGCTGGGTGTAGCTTAAAGAACAAAAATGAATGTTGATAATGTTTCTAGGCATCCTTTGCCTGCCACAAATTTTTTATTCCAAAAGTTTGGGGCAGGGTGGAAGAAAGTGTCTCTGTAACATCTCTTTTGTTCTCATATACATTCAGGTCTAAGAATCACAATTTAGTGTTAAACATCCTTTTCTTGCTACCCAACCACTTACTACTTCTTTATTGCACTGTAGCTCCTAGAATTGCAAGTTGTGTAATACAGCCACGGTGTGTCTTTCAGAAAGCTGTGGGGGAAAAAGCCAAGAATTCAGGATCCAGTCTTCACACATTATGACCTTGGCCAGGCCAAAGTCACTTCATCTTTAGCCATAATAACTAGTTAGCTTAAGGTTCTTTCCAATAGTCTGTTTTATTGCTATAACTCCATTTGAATGAAATTCTTTTTTTAAGCACCATAGTTTACAAAACTGTTATTGGTAGGTTTTATACATAGAAATATATTCCAGCACCACACTTTCCACCAGAGTGCACTGTCCCCTTCACCATTGTGCACTGCCCCTTTCCACCCCTTAATATTCTTCTCCCATCCTTCCAGCACCGTAAGTTCCCTACTGAAGACTAGGTGTCAGTTTCTGTTGCCTTTGGGCATTTATTGTTTCCTTACTATATTTCTTTATACCCTACATATGAGAAAGTTTATCCTGTATCTGTCCCTCTACGTGTGACTAATTTCATTAACAATAAACCCTCCAGATCCATCCACATAGTAGCAAATTGCATGACTAAGTCATTTCTTATAGCTGAGTATTATTCTATTATAAATATGTATCTTAGTTTGTTTATCCAGTCATCTTTTCTTGACTCTTGGGCTGTGTCCAGATTTTTGCTGTTGTACTATTGTTACCAGCGATGAATAAGAGTTGCTTTTTCACCACATCATCACCAACACTGGTTATTTTTGTTCTTTGTAATATGTGATAGTTTCAATGGTGTGAAACTATCACATATTAAAAATGTGAGGCTAGAAAATGTATTAAAGGGATCCAGAATGGAGTGTTTGCATCTGCAAATGCTATTTGTAGATGACATGATACTATAATTAGAAAATCCTAAAGATTCTACAAAAACACCATCCTAGAAGCAAAAGACTGCTACAGTAAAAAGGCAGGCTACAAAATCAACATACAGAAATTCATGGCTTTTCTAGATGCAAATCAAGAAATAGAAGAGAGAGGATTTTAAAACAACAATCCCATTCACAATCGTGCCTCAGAAAATCAATTGCCTGGGAATCAGCTTAATAAAAGAGGTAAAAGACTTATACAAAGTAAACTATAAATCACTACCAAAAGAAATAAAAGAGGGGCCAGACCGATAGCCCAGCGGGTAGGGTATTTGCCTTGCACACGGCTGGCCCATGCCGGCCCGGTTTGATCCTCAGCATCCCATATGGTCCCGAGCACCGCCAGGAGTGATTCCTGAGTGCAGAGCCAGGAGAAACCCCTGAGCATTGCCGGGTGTGACCCAAAAAAGAAAAAAAAAGAAATAAAAGAGCACACAAGGAAATGAAAATACATTTCCCTACTCATGAATTGAAAGGATTAATATTATTAAAATGGCAAGCTTTTCAAAAGCATTGTACAGATTCAATGCAATCCTATAAAAATACCCATGACATTTGTAAAGACATGGAACAAATGTTGAAATTTACATAGAGTAATAATCTTTCCCCACCACCACCACTACCAACAGACAAAACAATCCTAACAAAAAGATGGGAGGCATCTCTTTTCCCCATTTTTCAAACTATGCTATTAAAGTGTAATAATCAAAACTGTGAGGTATGAGAACAAGGAAAGCCTCTCAGACCAGTGGGATAGAACTGAGAGTCCAGAGACAGATATGGACAGTTAATCTTAGACAAAGGAGCAAAAGGCATTAAGTGGTACAAGGAAAGTCTCTTTAATAAACGATGTTGAGAAAACTCATTGGTCATCTACAACCTACAAAAATTTTAATAAACTAGTGCCCTTTCTCACAAGATGCACAAAAATCAATTCAAAATGAGTTAATGACCTCAGTATCATATCTGAATCATAAATGATGTTAAAGAAAACAGGCGAACCCTTCATAACATTGAATCTTGGAGGACCAAGGATTCAATGCCATTGATCAAGCAAATTGAAGAAAATATAAACAAATGGGACAACATCAAACTAAGAAGTTTCTTCACTGCAAATATGCCAATAAACAGAATAAATAACGCCCCTCTAGCCCAAACTGAGAGAAAATATTTGCTCATCACTCTACTGACAAAGGGTTAATATCCAGTATACGTAAAACACTGGTAGAATTTATAAGCAAGTCTATGGCCATACCACCCTGAATGTGCCCAATCTCATCTGATCTCAGAAGCTAAGCAGGGTTGGGCCTGGTTAGTACTTGGATGGGAATTTAACAAGCAAAAACAACCCCATCAAATAGAGGGAGAAGAGATAAACAGACTTTCTCAAAGAAGGCATACAAATGGCCAAAAGGAATATGAAAATAAATGTTCTGCATCACTTATCATCAGGGGAAATTCAAATGGAAAAAACTTTTATACCTTAGTCATTTCACACTCGCCCCTCCAGCAGTGAAACTGCGTTGCTGGAGCTTCTTCAAGAATGCAATCACTCTGCTATTCATTGATTTTCTGATCACAGAGTGACTGTGCAAAAGCACCTTCTTTTTCATGCATAGAGATGCTTCAGGTAGGCGGTTGTGAACGCCTCCAAACTCACTGTCATTGGGCCCCAACAGAGCTCTCACTCTCTGCATTGAGGTCTGTCATCCCGAGATGCACCCTTGAGAAACTCACAGGTGCGGTTTCAATAAGGGATTGTGGGAGGGACAATAGCTTCTGATTGGGATGTGATTCCACCCATGTGATAAACTGGTTAAAGCGTAATCAACTTTGTATCAAATGACAGCACCACTCCATGGTTTCTTTATGCTCTGAAGGAATCCATTTGATGGGGAAAAACACAAGACAGAAAGCCTGAGACAATGAAATGTTCAACCGAACTCTCAAAGGTGAATGAAGTCAAAATAAAAACACCATTCTAAACACAGCTTAAGAAGATCTCTGGGGCAAAGCATGCATCTCACCTGGCTGTCAAATGTCGCCATCAGCCTGCACTCATCACATGTCATACTGTGTTCTATACATTCGGCCTTGCCATCACCCTGCTTAGTGAGGTGAGACTGGTTGAGGCAGGAAGTACTACTGACCCCCACAATTTTACTGTATTATACTGAGTATTGACTATATGCTAGGCAGAACATTTTACAAGTACACTATCTCATTTAACCATCATGGTAACGATATGAGTTGGGTATTATTAATCTCTACATAGATTACATAGATGTAATTGTTCTGTCACAGAAAGGTCAAATAGTAGATCCAAAGAGCAAAATTAGACAATAAAGGATTCTTTATGCCCAAAACTACCTGAATACTAAACCACTATTCTTTATCTTTTTTCTAGATTCTGGGCCACACCCAACAGCCCTCACCATTTACTCCTGGCTCTGTGCTCAGGTACCACTCCTAGTGGGGCTCTGGGTACATATGGCTCATTTATCAAACCCAGGTCAGCCACATGCAAGACAAGTACCCTATGTGCTGTACTGTTGCTCTGGGCCCTCTATTCTATTTTTTAGAGAGTCACACTTAGTGGGGCTAGGGAATTTATTCCTGCTCAGAGCTCAGTGCTCACTCTACGCAGCAATCATAGAAATTCAAAGCAGGGCTTCACATATGTAAGTCAAAGTGACCACCAAGTCATTTTCCTAGCCTAACTAATGTTTCACCTTAATGTCTTATTTTATTAACTTTTATTATACCACTGTGAGATATACAGTTACAAAAGTGTTCGTATTTGGGTTTCAGTCATGCAGTGATCCAGCACCCATCCCTCCACCAGAGCCCATTTCCCTCCACCAATCTCCCCTGATTCCCCCTCCCACAGTCTGCATCTATGGCTGGCAATTTTCACTTCTCTCTCTCCTCCTCTTGCTCGCTCGCTCGATCTCTCTCACTCTTGCTCTCTCTCACTCCCTGCCCCCTTTTACACATTGTGGCTTGCAATACATACATTTAGAGGTTATCATGTATATCCATTTGCCTACTTTTAATGCTCAGTTCTACATGAGGTATTATCATTTACAATAATTATTAGTACACTGTTCCTTTCTTTGTATTACCTAACCTCTGACTCCACATATTTGCAGTAGGTTCTTCCCACTGACAAGACCTCCTGATCCATATTTTGTCTGGCCTTGGATATTGGTATCATGCTATTTTTTATATCCCGCAAATAAATGCAGTCATTCTATATCTGTCCTTTTCCCTCTGGCTAATTTCATTCAGCATGTTCCATCACCTTAGAGTAATGTCTTCACTATCCCCAACAACCAAAAAAAAATAAGTATACAAAATCTGGGTGAGCATAAAACATACAAAGAAGTGGAGTGAGGGTGGGATGGTGAGTTGCAGTTTTGAAAGAGACAAATCATTGGTCCTGAAGTGATAGTAAGTTTGGCCATTTGCCCTACATGCAGCCAACTCAGGTTCAATTCCCAACATCCCATATGGTCTCCTAAGACCACCAGAAGTGATCCCTGGGCACAGAGTCGGGAATAATCCTAAGTACTGCCAGGTGTGCCCCTAAACAAAAACAAAAACAAAAGGACAGTGCACAAATTCTGCTGTAAATTCTATATCAAAGCAAGAGTGTAATGAAGTAGGGCAGAACAGACCTGGCGGTGCCAATCGATCTTAGCTGAGCATGACCAGGAAAGCTATAAGACTTGGAACCCGAAACTCAATCTATCTTAAGGGTGAGTAGTGCCAGAAATCAGATTCAACTAGGTCTCAGCAAGCAAAAAGTAACCTTTGGATGGATGAATCTAGGTAGTTCACCCAAAGAGATGCAGCTACTGCCCTGATAAAAGGGCAGGTAACTCCAAAAAGAAGGAAAAGGAAATCTTTATTGATATAATGAATATTTTTATAAGTAAAGAGAAGGGATATAATAATAACAATAATATATTCTATATAAAAGAGGAAGGAGAAAGGGAAAAGATAATGCTGTGGTCAGAGAACAAGCTGGATTTTTTTTTCAGCTTCTGTGCTCAGTTATCTTGGTGCATTTTCTAGTCCCTGATTATGTTTCTTCATCTGGAAGTTGGGGCTCATAATGGCACTTAAATCATAGATTTGTGAGGAAGATTTCAATGATTCCTGGAAGTGACTTCATATAGTGTCTAAAGTAGGTTAAGTACTTGATGAGCATCAGCTATCATTTTAATCACACACAAGATGCTGTGGAAGTGATTCTTAACTAACCCAAACTAAGTGTCCTGAAAAGGGGAGGCTGACACAAATAGGGATAACAACCTGGGAGAAACCTATGGCCATGGTATAGACCACAAGCATCTGATTCCTGGGGAGTTAAGTACAACAATAATTGAACTTTTATTCTGCTTCAAGTTCTATTCTTTTTTTTTTCTTTTTGGGTCACACCCGGCAATGCTCAGGAGTTACTCCTGGCTCTTCACTCAGGATTTACTTCGGCGCCGCTTGGGGGACCATATGGGATGCCGGGAATCGAACCCAAGTCAGCTGCTTGCAAGGCAAACACCTTACCTGCTGGGCTATCACTCCGGCCCCTCAAGTTCTATTCTAAGCACTACATTCTTAACACATTTCCACCTCACCACAACCTTTATGATATTGCTTACAATATAACCTCATATTATAGATGTGGAAACTGAGGCACAGAAGTACCTTATCAAAGGTCATACTCTTAAGGGGGTAAAATTAGGATTCAAATTGTCTAGATTTCAGTTTTGGTATTGGTTTTAGTTTGTTGGACCACACCTGGCAGTGTTAAAACCCCAACCAATACCTAACATTTTACGTAACAGAATTAAAGAGTGGTAAACTCCTCCCCACCACCACCTACACACTCATTTATTTTTTGGTTTGGGGGCTATATCCAATCAGTGGGCAGAGCTTATGCCTAGCTCTGCACTCAGAGATCACTCACTCCTTTTTAGTCACAATGAAATAAAGAGATGAGAATAAGACAAAGAGTCATCTTTAATGAATATACAGCATTTATATTGTGTGATGAAGCAAACTGTCTTGATATTGCTTCTGGAGAAGAAACTAAATAATAAAATGATTAGATATAAATATTTGACAGTCATCTATGTTCCTTGCTATTAATATTCTCAAAATGTAATTGAGCTGTTTTGTAATGATATTTCAGGAGTTACAATAGTCTTAAGCTTTCTTTTGTTGCTTTATTTTATTGGAGCAACAGATTGTTGTTGCTTATGAAATTCAGGGTTGTTTGAACATAAGAAGGAAGGAACCTCGAGAAGCTTTTGTTCTAAGTTATTTGAAGCTTTACAAGAGTGACCTCAGTTTCTGGTGTCTTAATGTTTAAATAATCTGATCTACTATAGACAGTTTGCCCTCAGGTAACCAAGTTTAACTCTATATGTAGACCAATAGAACTCTAGATCCTAGTAACCAACCAAAATAAAGTTGCAAGGAAGTTCACCTGCACATATGTGAATGCGATGGCTTCTCTAACCTTCTTACAACCTGTAATGAAAATCAGGTATTAACTTCTGTGAGTTTAAAAAAGTTGGAAGATGGCGGGATGGGTGCTGGAAGACTGTATGACCAAAACCCAAATATGAACTTTTTAATTGTATATCTTTGTAATTGTAAAAATTAAAAATTAAAAAAAATTAAAAAATTAAAAAAAAAGTTGGAAGACCCATTCCTTTATACAACGTTACATAAAAATTATCTAGAGAATAGTTAACAACACTTCTTTGGGCTTTTAGTTTCTTTGCTTGGTTCATTTGGGGCATGTTACACTACAAAGTGCTCATGGGTTATTTTTGGCTCTGTGCTGGGGGTCACTCCTCATGGTGCTCAGGGATTCATGTGCAGTGCTGATGACCAAGTCTGCATCTTCTGCATGCAGAGCAGGTGCTCAGCCCACAGAGCTCTCTTTCCGACCCTAGCTACACTTTTGCTCTCAAATATCCTCTGAATTGTTGCTCAAAATCCCTCTAATAGCAATTTCCCATTTATATTCTGTCTTTTGTTAAATTCAAAACTTTGAGAGCTTTTGGTGGGAAATAATAATTCATTTTGGGTCAATAAACATGTACCAATTTTATCCTGAGCTTAAGATACAACGCTGAGTAAAGTGCATTCCTTGACTTAAGGAGCATGTAGTCCAAGCATTTTCCTGAAACTAGCCTAAAAACATTGCAAACGGGTGTAACAAAGGTCCTTATTAAATGAAAATAAATACCATCAGGCTACATCTGAGACTTTGATTTAATACATTTTCCAGATGATAGTGTAGCTAGTGTGAGGACTCACTAGTCTAGGAAAGAAATGAAGATATTGAAAAGTAAGTCATTATAGCAGCATAAATTCTGTAATAGAAACATATAAAGTACAGTAGGGGCAAGCAATTAATACAGACAGGGAGAATAAAGTGAAAAATGTTCAGGTTAGATCTGTTCTTTGGTTGGGACAGTGATGGATGAATGAAGCCTTATGGGTGTGGGAGAGAAGGTCTGGGCAGAGAGAAAAGCTTGGGCACACATGCTAATGAGTGAAAGTACTTGGCATGCTCAGTGGGCAATTCATCACAGGCTGCAACTTGATATAGTGGCAAATGGCAGGGATTTAGGCAAAGGGGCAAAACTAAGGGATGCCCCAGATAAACAGTAAAAATGCATCATACTATTAATGTATATGCATAAATATATGGATATACTAATTTAGTCACTATTCAACCAAAGATATTTATTAAGAACTCCTCCACCCCTTCCAGGTGTAGCTTTGAAGGCCCCTGAGCACTGCTGTGTTTAGCAGAGCAACATCTTCAGCCCAAGCACTGAACTCTCTGGTAGAGTTGGTCAAGTATGGCTATTAGTGACTCCTGAGGGTCTACTTAGAAGCATCCTCTCCACTTAATAGAAGATCGCGGAACAGGACAGGGGAAAATAGATTCTTGCAGCTTAGGAAGAGAAAGTATGACCCTAAAAATTTACCCACTTCCACATTTAAATGCAATGAATGAAGATATTAAAGGCCAAAGACTGGAGTAGCTAATTTTCTTTTTTTTTTAATTATTTTATTACACCACCTTTAGATATACAATTACAAGATGCCCATGTTTGAGCTTTAGTTCCACAGTGCTCCAACACCCATCCCTTGCTCATCTCCCATCACCAATGTCCCTACCTCCCCCTCCCCAGCCCCTCCTCCATAGCGAGTTCTGTATCTCCTTTCTCTCTTTCTCTCCCTCTCTCCTTCTCACTTCCCTTTCCACACATTGGGGATTATAGTATATTCTAAGACATGATTGGTTCCATTAGTTTGATGTACTGTATAGCCGCTGCGTGTAGCGCAACTTGGGGGAGAGTTGGATGCCAGTTCGCCCCATTGTGTCTGAGTCTCTGCATGATATGGCCAGTCGCCCAGGGACAGTTCTTGGGCGACCCCACCAGGCCTCTGGAAGAGACAGAGAGGGGAACTGGTGGCCCCAGCTCCACCTCTTGAATGCCCGGTTACTTCCACCTCTGAGAGCCACCTACCTGAGCTTGAACTCGGCTACTCTGTTAATCTGGTCTTGAGATCAGCATCTCTCTTGGGTGGGCTCTGATGTGCTGTAGCATCCAGACAGCAAAAATGGTGGCTACTGTGATGGGTGAGTCTCATCCGGCTGCTTCTGAGGCC
Organism: Cryptotis parvus; assembly: GCA_021461705.1. Classification (NCBI taxonomy): domain Eukaryota; kingdom Metazoa; phylum Chordata; class Mammalia; order Eulipotyphla; family Soricidae; genus Cryptotis; species Cryptotis parvus. The sequence continues at coordinate 12,745 of JAJIBD010024545.1, read as the reverse complement.
CCACAGAGGTGATGGGCCCTGGAGTAGCTAATTTTCACGTGAATATAAGAAATAGAATTAACTACAATTACATAATGTGTGAAGATAAATTATAATCATATATTTCTTTACAAATAAATATTTAGATTACCAGTTTTCAAACAAAAATAGAGTGATGTATAGAGCAAGAGAGAAGATTGGTCCTAAAATAAGTATGAAGGATTGAGGCTCTTTACCTTCCTGGAGCAAGCAGATGCCCTTTGGCTCTACTAGCATGAAACAGGACATATGGAGATGTTACTGGTGCCTGCTCGAGCAAATCAATGATGAGCGGGAAGACAAGTGATACAAGTGATTTTAGAACTAAGAACTTTTAGAAGCAAAAGGAAGAAACTTTGGGTCTGGGGTTTGGTTTCTAAATTGTTTATCATAAAAGTCTCCAATGGGGCCATGAGTCATACTGATTCAATTCAAAAATTTTTATAAGCTTTATGGGACAGATTTCAGGCAAAAAAGAATCTTTTTGCTCAACATTTTGCTTTTCTATTTCTGGTTTTTTTTTTCTGTTGTTGTTCGTTTTCTGATTCAAACTGTTTGGAAAGTCACTGTTTTGTTTTCATAGTCGTTTTTGATTTTATTTTTATTTTGTTTTAGTTTGCTTCATTCAATAGTTTTGTGGGAAGGGAGGTATAATATTGACTTTTCTTGTATGACTGATGAACAATCTGCTCTTTGTCAAAAAGTTGTTTTTGTTTGCAAACAAAAAGATAGTACAGGGGTTGCAGTATATGCCTTGAATGTGGCTGACCCTGGTTTGATCTCTGAGACCACATGTTACCCTGGCCATCTCCAAATGTAGCCCTAAAGTCTCCCCACCCTTTGACACTGTAGTAGGCATGATAGGGAGCAGGTGTGATCCTGGGCCCCTGTATCCTGCTTAGGAGGTCACTCCCAAAAAAATTTCTTTACTTTTTCTTTTATTTTTGTTTCTTTATTTCAATTTTGAATGACTCATATAAATTTGTCTTTCATTTTTGTTTTTACTTACTATCCTTAAGGTGCATCCATGTCTTTGCCAATGGCATGAATATGTTCCTTGTTATGACTGAGTAGTATTACATATGCATAGTACCATATACACAAGATATACATATATGTATGATATTTCTATATTTTCACATATTCTTATACAATCATCTATCAGGGACAAGATATGTAATTCCCTCTTTTTCAGGACACCTGGGGTGTCCTGAATTCATCCAAAGTTATGGGTAAGAGATCTGTGCCCACCAAAGTTATGGTATCACTTGAGTCACTTGTCTTCCCGTTGTTCATACATTTGCTCGAGCAGGCACCAGTAACATCTCCATTCGTTGGGAATGAGGTTCATTGTTGTTACTGTTTTTGGCATATCAGATACACCACGGGTATCTTTCCAGGTTCTAAGATTCATGATAAAAATACAAATTCACATACCAAATTAGAAGATTTTTAAAATGTTAAAAATTACATTCTCATCCTTTAGGGAATTTTTTTCCCACTTTTATTGATAGGGCTGTCAATCATAAAAGCAGTTTAAATATTTGATGAGGTCAGTGATGTGGCCCAGTGGGGAGTATATGCCTTTCATGTGAGGTCCAGAATCACATGCTTTTATCCTTTCAGTAACTTTTTACTGAAAGGATAACTTTTATCCTTTCAGTAAAAAGTTCTCCCTTCACCCAATTTATTAAATATTTTCCAAAACCATTTTGTAATTTTATGTAAGAGCAAGTACTGCTCAAGTCACTCAGGAAAAATAATATGTCATATTTTGGAAGCAAAAGGGGCTATCATTTACAACCAAACTGGAAGCCTAGAAGTTATTAAAAATATCTGCTAATCAAAAAATTCATCTGAAAACCACTGTTCCAGTAAACAGAGAATTGGAATTCACAGTTTGACTGTTAGGTTTTTTTGTTTTGTTTTGTTTTTTGGGTCACACCCAGTGATGCTCAGGGGTTAATCCTAGGAATTACTCCTGGTGGTGCTCAGGGGACCATATGGGATGCCAGCGATCGAACCCAGGTAGGCCAATGCAAGACAAACGCCCTCCCTCCAGACCCATGACTGTTAGCTCTTGATACTGACCTTAGCCCTTGTACCCAATTCTAATACTGTAGTATGTGAACTTCGAATTCCCTACTTCTTTTATTTAGATCAGGAAACCTGAAATAAATTATGAAGATACAATTGTAACTGATCAGTTCAAAAGCAATCTCACAGATTTGTTTGAATTTACATTCAAAACTGATCTCTTACATTCCAAGCAAGTAACTACTAAAGTAGAGCTTGAGAAAGCATTTCTACCAGAGGCATCTTTAAGGATGAAATACCACTGACCAAGCAAGTGGAAGCAAAGATAAGCAATGGGACTATATTAAGAAGTTTCTGCACCTCGGGGCCAGAGCAATAGTCCAGTGGGTAGGGCATTGCCTTGCACGCAGCCAGCCCATGCCGGCCTGGGTTCGATCCCCAGCATCCCATATGGTTCCCCGAGCACCACCAGGAGTAATTTCTGAGTGCAAAGCCAGGAGAAACCCCTGAGCATTTCTGGGTGTGACCCCCCCCACCAAAAAAGAAGAAGTTTCTGCACCTCTTTTCTTAAAAGTCATGGTAAAATGGGGCGGAGCGATAGCCCAGCGGGTAAGGCGTTTGCCTTGCGCGGCCGGCCCATGCTGGCCAGGGTTCGATCCCCGGCATCCCATATGGTCCCCCGAGCACCGCCAGGAGTAATTCCTGAGTGCAGAGCCAGGAGTAACCCCTGAGCATTGCCGGGTGTGACCCAAAAAGCAAAAAAAAAAGTCATGGTAAATTTTCTTAAAATTTACCCAAAGTCATGGATAAGAGATATCTGCTCAGCAGTGTATTAAGAGGGGCTGCCTCATGCTGTGCATGTTGAGAGTGTGGTCATATAGTTCATTATTCACTGCCACCACAAATGGTAAAATGGCATCAAATGAAGAGGCAATGACAGTGTTCTTTGAAATCTACCTTCTAGAAGATGATGAAGACACCAGCTGAGTCCACAATTTATACCAGGTCTATATAATCCCATTTGATGCTATAATATGGAGAGATGTGCTTCCTGTTGATCACAGATTTCCATTCCTGGACTGAAGTTCTGAAGCACCACAGAACTTATCATGGTTCGTACAACTACAGATCATGGATATGTGACTGAAGTCAATGAGGAGCCACTCATGGTGACAATATTGCTTTGCTGGTATTGAGAGCTTATCCCTGTTGATCATGCACCTACTGTGGCCAAATCTGATGGTTGACACCTTCATCATTATGTCTTAGGAGTTGTAGCTGATCTTTTATCAAAAGACACAACTCAGCATTGGGAAAGGTAAAAATCTGTGCTCTTGAAGCAACAAGATTCCACCTAACTTGTCTCTCCTCTCACATCCTTAAAAACAACAACAGGAAATGTTTTATATTAATATTGGACCCAAGAATAAGTGTACCAGATACCCCAGCAGAGCCTTGCAAGAAGCCAGAGGAACCCCCCACACCAGGAGGGCTGCCATTTTCCACATCCGACCTCCCCTCTTGTCAGAACTCCACCCAGCAGAAGAGCTGATCACAGCCTGGCTCCTCGAGACCCACCCTGCAGCAGTCTTTTTCAAACCCAGCTCAGGTATGCCAATCCAGAGATTCACATACATGGGCAGAGCTGCTGCCGGCTCTCCCCTGTACCCAGCTGATCATGAGAGACCTGGGAGGGATGGCGGGTTCCAGCCCTGGCCCGCCACCCCAGCAGAGCCTCGCAAGAAGCCAGTGGAACCCCATACCATGAGGGCTGCCATTTTCCACATCCGGACTCCCTCTGAGAGCTCCACCCAGCAGAAGAGCTGATCACAGCCCAGCTCGCGTGACCACAAAGCAGCTGCATGGTTCATCAATAAATGCTCGAGATTAGAGGTGACTACAAGAGTATCCCACCCACGGCAGAGCCTGGCAAGCTACCCATGTCACATTTGATATGCCAAATACCAATAACAATATAGACCTCGTTCCCATGACCTGATGGAATGGTTTGAGGCTCTTTATGTTCCTGGAGCAAGCAGATGCCCTTGGGCTCTACTAGCATGTACAGGATATATAGAGATGTTACTGGTGCCCGCTCAAGCAAATCAATGATCAACAGGAAGACAAGTGACAAGATAACTCAAAAAAATTTCAGAGATGGGGCCAGAGCGATAGCCCAGTGGGTAGGGTGTTTTTCCTTGCACGCTGGCCTGCCTGTGCCAGTCTGGGTTCAATCCCCAGCATCCCATATGGTCCCCAAGCACCGTCTGGAGTAATTCCTGAGTGCAGAGCCAGGAGAAATCCTGAGCATCGCCGGGTGTGACCCAAAAAAAAAGCAAAACAAAAAATTCAGAGATGTGTGCAGAAGGAGCCACTGGAGGTTGGCATGAGACCTTCAGAGCAAAGGTAGTGAACACAGTGGAAAGTGAAAACATGAATAAGGAAGTTACCAGACTATAACACAGGAGTCCCATGAAGCTCATAGAAAGATATTTACTTGTTCACTGAGACCTTTAAACAGTTTTACCTGGGAAGTTAGGTATTGGTTTTTATTTTTAACAGATTGAGAAACCGGTTAAAGATTTACTTGGATAGTGACAGCCGGAAGAGAATATAGTGGCTAGATTTTCAGTCTCTATTAATGATGCAGTTATAGAACTGGAGTCATAGTACAGCTGGTAGGGCACATGCCTGGCACAAAACCAGGATGGACTTGATCCCCAGCATCCCATATGATCAGCTAAGGCCCATCAGCTGTGATCCTTGAGCTCAGAGCTAGGAGTAAGCCTTGAGCAGTGCCAGGAGTGCTCCTCTGGAAATAAGATAAAGATACAATGAAAACATTTTTTTTCATGCTAAATGTGAAACATAATTGTCTCCAGGTGATAGAATTGGAGGATATTTTTTTGTCAGTTCTTCTTTTTTATATACTTCATGATTTTTCTGCAGGGAGTATCGATTATTTCAAACCCTTCTTTTTTAAACTTAAAGAATAAAATTTCTTCTAGTATATATCAAAAAGGAATAACTAAATTATGTACAAGGAAGATCCTGAAGAAGTAATTCTCAAGTAAAAGACCTCAAATTAGGGGGACTGGAGAGTTAGCAGACAAGACAATTGCCTTGCACGCAGCTGCCACGGTTCAATCGCCAGAACCCTATATTATTCCCTGTACTCTTCCCTAAACACCACCAGGAGTGATTCCTCAGCACTGAGTCAAGAGCAAGCCATGAGCAATGCCAAGTGTAGTTCAAAAACAACCAAACAAGAACTTCTTCAAAAGAAAAGGAAAAGAGGCCAGAGCGATAGCACAGTGGTAGGGCATTTGCCTTGCACATGCGCTGACCCTGGCTTCAATCCCCAGCATCCCATACGGTCTCCGAGCACAACCAGGAGTAATTCCTGAGTGCAGATTCAGGAGTAACCCTTGAGCATTGCTGGGTGTGACCCAAAAGGAAAAAAAAAAGAAAGAAAAGCAAAAGAGATAAACCAAGAGCAAGATCACATGTTTAGATGATAGGAATTTCCTTGTTTTGTTTTGTATTTTGTTTTTTTGGGCTATGCCAGATCTTACTCCTGACTCTGGGAGATCAGTTCTGGAAGGGTCAGGGAGCCAAACAGGCGTGCCAGGGACCAAATCCAGGTCAACTGCATGCAAGGCAAACACCTTACCTTTGTGCTATTTCTCCAGTCCTTAGGTAATAGGAATTTTTATCTCAGTTTGACTAGAGATGATCAGATCTCTGTACGACATTTTTTATCAATTTTTATCAACATTATATATAATTCTTTAAATAAATTCACTGGATCACTTGACATCCCATTATTCATCGATTTGCTCAAGCAGGAGCCAGTAACATTTCCATTTGACCTATCATGTGCCAGTGTAGCTCAATGGCATCTGGTTGCTTCAGGAATACAAAAGAGCCTCAAACTGTTCATTCATGGTTTTGATGAAGAAGTCTGACCATCTCGTAGGTGGGGGCCATGTGATCTTTGGACATCCTGTGGGATCCAGTCGGTAACGCTCTAGTCCAGAGGTCGTCTCCAAATTGCATTACATGTCCAGCCCATCTGATTTTTGATGCCTTGGCAAACGAGACAGCATCCCTGACTCTGGAACAGTGATGGAAGTCCGGAGGTCCGGATTCCTTCTTTCACTTCAGTGAGGCATGATATTCCAAGCATAGCTCTTTGATTCCTCTTTGGGAGACCGAATAGCATTCTCATCCTGCTTTCAGAGGACCCAGGTCTCTGAGGCATATGTTAGTGCAGGGAGAACAGTGGAGTTGAAGAGATGTACCGGAGCTGGAGGTTCTTTGTCCTTTTAGCTATTTCTTTGATGCTTTTGAAGGCATTCCATGCCACTCTCTTCCTCCTGTGCAGCTCAGGTTTTAGGTCGCTTCATCATGTTGACTTCTCGACCTAGGTACACATAACTGCTGCATTCAGAGATGTTTGTTCCATTGAGAGTGAATGGGGCCTCTGGAACTAGTTCATTTATCATGAACATAGTTTTGTTGAGATTCAGCTGTAGGACCTATCTTTCCACATTCTCGGTCAAAGTCAGCCTGCATTTGTGCAGCTTGGCTGTTTGATGTTATTAGGAAGATGTCATCAGTGAAGCAGAGGTGGTGTAGTTGCTAACCCTTCTATCTTCACTCCCATTTCTTCCCATTCTAATTGTCCTTCCTTCCCATTCTAATTCCTTCCCATTCTAATTCCTTCTAATTTCTTCCCATTCTAATTTTTGCATGATATTTAAATAAATTATATGGGAAAAATCTTGGAGTTTCTGTATGTAACAGATCAGGGAAGGCCAGTGCTGACTGTGTCTCCACCTCTTGCCTGAGGTCAGCCTCTCCACTGCTTCCTTCTCTCCCCTCTCTCCGGAACAAAGACTAAAGCACCTCTGAGAGTGACTCAACAAAAAAGTTTTCCTTCTTTTCTGTATCGTGCTTTAGGAACCAGCTTTGTTATGCATTAATATATTGGTGACAGACAAAACGGAATGAGAACCAGAGAACCAGCTTCCAACCTTTTAGTTGATCACAGCCATTACCACTGACTCGACTTGAATAAATGTATTTTGGAGGCAGTACAGGACTGATTATAGTAATGCCTTAAAAAGAGAAACAAGGAAAAATAAACTTTTTTATGTTCCAGGGAAATAAAAGATGAAGGAGAAATGAGATTCCTGACTAGTAAAAGCAAAATACCTGTCCCTTGGGGACCCTATATTGTATGTTTTTTATGAGTTTTAATTCAGGCCATGGCTAAGCATAGTTAAGCAAATCATACTATTAAGGGGGTAGGGCATTGTTGAATGGGTGGGTCCCATGTCCCTCAAGAACAATCACTCTCTTGGTCATTACTATTCAGTGATGGAATGGGAAATTGAATTTGCAGTTCAGGTCTAAGAATTTCTGAAAGTTGGGGAATCATATTTTTTCATCTGGTTTATCTTGACAAGAGGTTTGATTAAGAACAGGCTTATGGGACCTGTACAAAAGAAAACTACAAGACACTGCTCTAGGAAATAAAACAGCACAAGGAAATGGAAACACATTCCTGCTCATGGATCAGGAGAATCAACATTGTCAAAATGGTAATACTCCCTAGAGCTTTATACAGATTCAATGCCATCCCTATAAGTATACCCATGAGCTTTATACAGATTCAATGTCATCCCTATAAATATACCCAAAGAAATTGACCAACACCTGAAATTTGTATGGAATAATAAGCCCCCCCATGGATTGCTAAAAGCAATCCTTGGGAAAATGAAGATAGGAGGCATCACCTTTCCCAACTTCAAACTCTACTACAAAGCAGTGGTAATTAAAACAGTATGGTATTGGAATAAAAACAGACCTGTGGACCTATGGAATAGAGTTGAGTATCCTGACACCCAACCTCAAACACATGATCATTTAATCTTTGATAAAGGTGCAAGAGTCCAAATGGAACAAGGGAAGCTCTTCAACAAGTGGTGTTGGGAAAACTGGGCAGCAACATGTAAAAAATGAATTTGGACCTCTATCTAACACCATGCACAAAATCAGATCAAAATGGATTAAACATCTCAATATCAGACTTGAATCCATAAAGCACGTTGAAGAAAATATAGAAAAAGTCCTCCACGACAGTGAAGTTAAAGGCATCTTCAAAGGTAAAAACACCACTAATGAAGCAGAAGAAACAAAGATAAACATATGGGACTACATGAACTAAAAAGCTTCTGCACCTCAAGAGAAACAGTGGCCCAAGATACAAAAGTTCACAGAATAGGAAGAATATTCACCCAATACCCATCTGATAAAGGTTAATATCCAGGATATATCAGGCACTGGTAGAACTTCACAAGAAAAATAACTAACCCCCATCAAAAATGGGGAGAAGAAATGAACAGAAATTCGATAAGAAGAAATTTTAATAGCCAAAAGGCATATGAAAAATGTATCATCATCCACTATCATCAGAGAAATGCAAATCAAAACAACAATGACATATCATATCACACCACAGAGACTAGCGATATCCAAAAGAATAAGAACATTAAGTGCTGGCATGGATGCGGGTGGGGGTGGGGGGCTCTATCTATTGTTGGTGGAATGTCCACTAGTACAGCCTTTGGAAAAAACAATATGGACATTCCTCCAAAGACTAGAAATTGATCCCATTTGACCCAGCCAGCCACTCCTAGAATGCACACCTGGGAAGCCAAAAACACATAGCAGAAACAACTATCTGCACTTTCATTTTAGCAGCTCTATTCATACTAGCCAGAATCTGAAAACAACCAGTGTGCCCAGGAACTGACGACTGGACAAAGAAACTTTGGTACATCTACACAATGGAATACTATGCAGCCATTAGGAAAACGGTTATAAAATTGGCCTATAAATGGATGGACAGGAAGAGGATTACGTTGAGTGAAATTAGCCAGAAGGAAAAAGACAGATATAGGATGACTACATTTATTTTCATAACATAAATTTCATCTATATCTAGATCTATTTCAATTTTATATCTATATCTATATCTATATCATCTATTTCTATTTTTATATCTATATCTATGCACCACGCTGGCATGGAAGCATATATTGAGGATCTGACTGCAAGCACAAAAGATCAAGTACGATATCATTGGTCTGACTGAGACGAGGAGGCGCTCAGTTGCATCATGCTGTATTTGACAACGGAGAAGAATTGTTCCTTGAGAACATGGGAATAAAGAGAGTCGGTGGCGTTGGTGTCCTTGTCAACACGAACATGGCTGTCAACATTGATTCATTTGAATGCCTAACAAACCGAATAGGACATTACACTTGAAGAGATGTGGCCCACTGCGAGCAATTTCTATCTTCATTGTCTACGCACCAACATCCACATACAAAGAAGATGAAATTGAGAAATTCCACATGGAATTGGAGGAGTTCTATAAAAAGATCACACCCTTCTACAAGATCATAGTGGTGATTTTAATGCCAAGATAGGACCGAGAAGATCGGCTGAAGAACTCCACATCGGGACCCATGGCCTAGAATGGAACGAACAGGGTGAGAGACTATCTGAGTTCATCATGTCCACCAAGACCATTCATGGGAACTCACAGTTCCAGAAGGCTGAAGCGAAACGCTGGACATGGGAATCTCCCTGGACAGTTCCACAAATGAAATTGACCACATCATCTTCAATCGACGTGTTTTGTCTGACCGATGTAGCTGTCGCCCCCAAATTCCAAACAGGATCGACCACCGGTCTTCTGCGGCAAAATTCTACTTCCCACAACGGGGAGAAAAGGCTGCAAAGTTTAAGAAGAGAACTCCCAGAACGACCACCAACTGGGAACTCTTTGGCACCATTGCAGCAACATGGGAAGATACCATCATTGACGACATCGATGAAGAATACAACCGACTGGTTCAGCACCTCCATGATTGTGCGAAGAATGCTGAGAGAGAAAGACACAAAAGGACGCCTGTCTTCAGAAACTTTTGAGCTCATTCCGCCAACGTGGCAAGGCGCGAGCCTCAGGAGACCAAATGCTAACGTCCAAGCTTGCTAAACGGTGCAGAGAAGCGATAAAAGAAGACCCCAAAGACAGAAGAGCAGAAATACTGGAAGATGCAGCAGAAGCCGGGAAAAGCATCGCGACTGCCCGCCTGTCCTTCGCCAACTATAAGACCAAGATGACTGCCCCTCCGACGCCCTGGATGGATCTATCACATCTTCCCAGAAAGGCAATGGAGAAGATTATCCATGACTTCTACCAAATCTCTTTGATAGCCACATCCACCTGCCCACATACCAAATTCCACAGGATGGATATGGTCATTCCCAACGTTCTCCCTTCTGAAACTGACATGCCATCTCGCCGGTAAAGAAGGGAACAGCACCAGGCCCAGACAAAGTCAGACCCGAACACCTGAAGAATCTGCCGCGCGGTACTCATCAATACACTCACTAGCTCGGCTCTTCACACGCTACCTGTCCGAATGCAAGGTGCCCTCCCTAATGGAAAAACCAGCAGGACAGTTCTACTGTTCAAGAAGGGAGACATTCACAACATCGGCAACTATCGCCCCATCTGCCTGTTGTCTGTCATCTACAAGCTGCTTTCACACGAGTCATCCTGAACAGGATTAGCAGAACACTAGATGAAGGGACAACCATGCGAGCAAGCAGGCTTCCGGAAAGGATTCAGCACAATCGACCATATCCACACAGTAACCAAGCTCATTGAGGTTTGTAGGGAGTACAAGATGCCGCTCTGTCTCACGCTCATTGATTTACAGAAAGCCTTTGATTCTGTGGAGACTGGAAGCAGTCATCGAAGCCCTAGCCAAACAGGGTGTTCAAACCCAATACATCAAGATCCTTCGTGAGCTGTATTACGGATTCACCACCAGGATCTCACCATTCTACAAAGAAGTGATCATTGATGTCAAAAGAGGGGTTCGACAGGGTGATACCATTTCACCAAAACTCTTCAGCGCCACCCTCGAGAACATCATGCGACAATTAGAATGGGAAGGAATGGGAGTGAAGATAGATGGTCGGCAACTACACCACCTCCGCTCCGCTGATGACATCGTTCTAATAACACCAAACATTAGCCAAGCGGCACAAATGCTGGCTGACTTTGACCAAGAATGTGGAAAGATAGGTCTACAGCTGAATCTAAAGAAAACTATGTTCATGAAAAATGAACTAGTTCCAGAGGCCCCATTCACTCTCAATGGAACAAACATCTCTGAATGCAGCAGTTATGTGTACCTAGGTCGAGAAGTCAACATGATGAACGACCTAAAACCTGAGCTGCGCAGGAGGAAGAGAGCGGCATGGAATGCCTTCAAAGGCATCAAGAAATAGCTAAAAGGACAAAGAACCTCCGGCCCGGGCACATCTCTTTGACTCCACCGTTCTCCCTGCATTAACATACGCCTCAGAGACCTGGGCCCTACGTAAAGCAGGATGAGAATGCTATTCGGGTCTCCCAGAGAGGAATCGAAAGAGCTATGCTTGGAATATCACGCCTCACTCAAGTGAGAGAAGGAATCTGAGTTCTGACCTCCGTCGCTATTCCAGAATCAGGGATGCTGTCTCGCTTGCCAAGGCATCGAAAATCAGATGGGCTGGACATGTAATGCGATTTGGAGACAACCGCTGGACTAGAGCCATTACCGACTGGATCCCACGGATGTCAAAAGATCACGTGGCCGCCCACCTACAAGATGGTCAGACTTCCTTGTCAAGACCCTGAAGGAACGGTTTGAGGCTCTTCATATTCCTGAATCAACCAGATGCCATTGGGCTACATTGGCACGTGATAGGGTCCAATGGAAATGTTACTGGCGCCCGCTCGAGCAAATCGATGAATAACGGGATTCAAGTGATCAAGTGATATCTATATTCATATTTATATTCCAAGCTATATCTATATATATATCTATATCTATATCTATATTCATATCTATATTCCATCTATCTATATCTATATCCTCCATATTCAATATCTATATCTACATCTATATCTATATCTATATCTGCAGCTGCAAGCATCCATATCCAGCCAGCACATGATACAATATCCAAGGTCAGTAGACATTGGATCAGGGGTCTTGTCAAATGTGGAAATTACCACATACACGCAGGTGAGTCAGAGTTAAGGGAAGATGAGAGGGAACAGCGCAGTTAATAACTGTCAAAAGTAATAATACTCAACCTAGAACTGAGCATTAAATATAAGCATAAAGATCCACTTGATATCTCTCTATGTATTACAATCCAATATATGGCATAAGAAAGAGAGATAGTAGAGAGAGAGAAGGAGAAAAGAGATAAAGAACCCAGTATAGAGGCTGGCTAGGAGGGAAGAAACTGAGAGATATTGGTGGTGGAAATGGTGGAGGATGGGAAAAGGTAACACTGTATGACCAAACCCAAACATGAACATCTTTGTAATTATATATCTCATGGTTGCATAAATGAATGAATGAATGAATAAGTAAATGAGTGAATAAATAAATAAAAAGAACAGACTAGTGAGAAATCATTTGTAGAGTGCATTATATGTACACTAGTGGAAGGGGACTATTGATGGAACATTGATGAAACCCAACCATGAACAACTTGTGACTGTAAATTCAGTGTGATTTGATAAATTAAAGATATTTTTAAA
>JAJIBD010024544.1:200000-256667 GCA_021461705.1 Cryptotis parvus | reverse complement strand
GAGAAAACTCATTGGTCATCTACAACCTACAAAATTTTAATAAACTAGTGCCCTTTCTCACAAGATGCACAAAAATCAATTCAAAATGAGTTAATGACCTCAGTATCATATCTGAATCATAAATGATGTTAAAGAAAACAGGCCGAATCCTTCATAACATTGAATCTTGGAGGACCAAGGATTCAATGCCATTGATCAAGCAAATTGAAGAAAAATATAAACAAATGGGACAACATCAAACTAAGAAGTTTCTTCACTGCAAATATGCCAATAAACAGAATAAATAACGCCCCTCTAGCCCAAACTGAGAGAAAATATTTGCTCATCACTCTACTGACAAAGGGTTAATATCCAGTATACGTAAAACACTGGTAGAATTTATAAGCAAAGTCTATGGCCATACCACCTGAATGTGCCTAATCTCATCTGATCAGAAGCTAAGCAGGGTTGGGCCTGGTTAGTACTTGGATGGGAATTTAACAAAGCAAAAACAACCCCATCAAATAGAGGGAGAAGAGATAAACAGACTTTCTCAAAGAAGGCATACAAATGGCCAAAAGGAATATGAAAATAAATGTTCTGCATCACTTATCATCAGGGGAAATTCAAATGGAAAAACTTTTATACCTTAGTCATTTCACACTTGCCTCCAGCAGTGAAACTGCGTTGCTGGAGCTTCTTCAAGAATGCAATCACTCTGCTATTCATTGATTTTCTGATCACAGAGTGACTGTGCAAAGCACCTTCTTTTTCATGCATAGAGATGCTTCAGGTAGGCGGTTGTGAACGCCTCCAAACTCACTGTCATTGGGGGCCCCCAACAGAGCTCTCACTCTCTGCATTGAGGGTCTGTCATCCCGAGATGCACCCTTGAGAAAAACTCACAGGTGCGGTTTCAATAAGGGATTGTGGGAGGGACAATAGCTTCTGATTGGGATGTGATTCCACCCATGTGATAAACTGGTTAAAGCGTAATCAACTTTGTATCAAAATGACAGCACCACTCCATGGTTTCTTTATGCTCTGAAGGAATCCATTTGATGGGGGAAAAACACAAGACAGAAAGCCTGAGACAATGAAATGTTCAACGAACTCTCAAAGGTGAATGAAGTCAAAATAAAAACACCATTCTAAACACAGCTTAAGAAGATCTCTGGGGCAAAGCATGCATCTCACCTGGCTGTCAAATGTCGCCATCAGCCTGCACTCATCACATGTCATACTGTGTTCTATACATTCGGCCTTGCCATCACCCTGCTTAGTGAGGTGAGACTGGTTGAGGCAGGAAGTACTACTGACCCCCACAATTTTACTGTATTATACTGAGTATTGACTATATGCTAGGCAGAACATTTTACAAGTACACTATCTCATTTAACCATCATGGTAACGATATGAGTTGGGTATTATTAATCTCTACATAGATTACATAGATGTAATTGTTCTGTCACAGAAAGGTCAAATAGTAGATCCAAAGAGCAAAATTAGACAATAAAGGATTCTTTATGCCCAAAACTACCTGAATACTAAACCACTATTCTTTATCTTTTTTTTCTAGATTCTGGGCCACACCCAACAGCCCTCACCATTTACTCCTGGCTCTGTGCTCAGGTACCACTCTCTAGTGGGGCTCTGGGTACATATGGCTCATTTATCAAACCCAGGTCAGCCACATGCAAGACAAGTACCTATGTGCTGTACTGTTGCTCTGGGCCCTCTATTCTATTTTTAGAGAGTCACACTTAGTGGGCTAGGGATTTATTCCTGCTCAGAGCTCAGTGCTCACTCTACGCAGCAATCATAGAAATTCAAAGCAGGGCTTCACATATGTAAGTCAAAGTGACCACCAAGTCATTTTCCTAGCCTAACTAATGTTTCACCTTAATGTCTTATTTTATTAACTTTTATTATACCACTGTGAGATATACAGTTACAAAAGTGTTCGTATTTGGGTTTCAGTCATGCAGTGATCCAGCACCCATCCCTCCACCAGAGCCCATTTCCTCCACCAATCTCCCCTGATTCCCCCTCCCACAGTCTGCATCTATGGCTGGCAATTTTCACTTCTCTCTCTCTCCTCTTGCTCGCTCGCTCGATCTCTCTCACTCTTGCTCTCTCTCACTCCCTGCCCCCTTTACACATTGTGGCTTGCAATACATACATTTAGAGGTTATCATGTATATCCATTTGCCTACTTTTAATGCTCAGTTCTACATGAGGTATTATCATTTACAATAATTATTAGTACACTGTTCCTTTCTTTGTATTACCTAACCTCTGACTCCCACATATTTGCAGTAGGTTCTTCCCACTGACAAGACCTCCTGATCCATATTTTGTCTGGCCTTGGATATTGGTATCATGCTATTTTTATATCCCGCAAATAAATGCAGTCATTCTATATCTGTCCTTTTCCCTCTGGCTAATTTCATTCAGCATGTTCCATCACCTTAGAGTAATGTCTTCACTATCCCCAACAACCAAAAAAAATAAGTATACAAAATCTGGGTGAGCATAAAAACATACAAAGAAGTGGAGTGAGGGTGGGATGGTGAGTTGCGGTTTTGAAAGAGACAAATCATTGGTCCTGAAGTGATAGTAAGTTTGGCCATTTGCCCTACATGCAGCCAACTCAGGTTCAATTCCCAACATCCCATATGGTCTCCTAAGACCACACAGAAGTGATCCCTGGGCACAGAGTCGGGAATAATCCCTAGTACTGCCAGGTGTGCCCTAAACAAAAACAAAAACAAAAGGACAGTGCACAAATTCTGCTAAATTCTATATCAAAGCAAGAGTGTAATGAAGTAAGGCAGAACAGACCTGGCGGTGCCAATCGATCTTAGCTGAGCATGACCAGGAAAGCTATAAGACTTGGAACCCGAAACTCAATCTATCTTAAGGGTGAGTAGTGCCAGAAATCAGATTCAACTAGGTCTCAGCAAGCAAAAGTAACCTTTGGATGGATGAATCTAGGTAGTTCACCCAAAGAGATGCAGCTACTGCCCTGATAAAAAGGGCAGGTAACTCCAAAAAAGAAGGAAAAGGAAATCTTTATTGATATAATGAATATTTTTATAAGTAAAGAGAAGGGATATAATAATAACAATAATATATTCTATATAAAGAGAAGGAAAAGGGAAAAGATAATGCTGTGGTCAGAGAACAAGCTGGATTTTTTTTTCAGCTTCTGTGCTCAGTTATCTTGGTGCATTTTCTAGTCCCTGATTATGTTTCTTCATCTGGAAGTTGGGGCTCATAATGGCACTTAAATCATAGATTTGTGAGGAAGATTTCAATGATTCCTGGAAGTGACTTCATATAGTGTCTAAAGTAGGTTAAGTACTTGATGAGCATCAGCTATCATTTTAATCACACACAAGATGCTGTGGAAGTGATTCTTAACTAACTCAAACTAAGTGTCCTGAAAAGGGGAGGCTGACACAAATAGGGATAACAACCTGGGGAGAAACCTATGGCCATGGTATAGACCACAAGCATCTGATTCCTGGGGAGTTAAGTACAACAATAATTGAACTTTTTATTCTGCTTCAAGTTCTATTCTTTTTTTTTCTTTTTTGGGTCACACCCGGCAATGCTCAGAGTTACTCCTGGCTCTTCACTCAGGATTTACTTCCGGCGCCGCTTGGGGGACCATATGGGATGCCGGGGAATCGAACCAAGTCAGCTGCTTGCAAGGCAAACACCTTACCTGCTGGGCTATCACCCGGCCCTCAAGTTCTATTCTAAGCACTACATTCTTAACACATTTCCACCTCACCACAACCTTTATGATATTGCTTACAATATAACCTCATATTATAGATGTGGAAACTGAGGCACAGAAGTACCTTATCAAAGGTCATACTCTTAAGGGGTAAAATTAGGATTCAAATTGTCTAGATTTCAGTTTTGGTATTGGTTTTAGTTTGTTGGACCACACCTGGCAGTGTTAAAACCCCAACCAATACCTAACATTTTACGTAACAGAATTAAAGAGTGGTAAACTCCTCCCCACCACCACCTACACACTCATTTATTTTTGGTTTGGGGGCTATATCCAATCAGTGGGCAGAGCTTATGCCTAGCTCTGCACTCAGAGATCACTCACTCCTTTTTAGTCACAATGAAATAAAGAGATGAGAATAAGACAAAGAGTCATCTTTAATGAATATACAGCATTTATATTGTGTGATGAAGCAAACTGTCTTGATATTGCTTCTGGAGAAGAAACTAAATAATAAAATGATTAGATATAAATATTTGACAGTCATCTATGTTCCTTGCTATTAATATTCTCAAAATGTAATTGAGCTGTTTTGTAATGATATTTCAGGAGTTACAATAGTCTTAAGCTTTCTTTTGTTGCTTTATTTTATTGGAGCAACAGATTGTTGTTGCTTATGAAATTCAGGGTTGTTTGAACATAAGAAGGAAGGAACCTCGAGAAGCTTTTGTTCTAAGTTATTTGAAGCTTTACAAGAGTGACCTCAGTTTCTGGTGTCTTAATGTTTAAATAATCTGATCTACTATAGACAGTTTGCCCTCAGGTAACCAAGTTTAACTCTATATGTAGACCAATAGAACTCTAGATCCTAGTAACCAACCAAAATAAAGTTGCAAGGAAGTTCACCTGCACATATGTGAATGCGATGGCTTCTCTAACCTTCTTACAACCTGTAATGAAAATCAGGTATTAACTTCTGTGAGTTTAAAAAGTTGGAAGATGGCGGGATGGGTGCTGGAAGACTGTATGACCAAAACCCAAATATGAACTTTTTAATTGTATATCTTTGTAATTGTAAAAATTAAAAATTAAAAAAATTAAAAAATAAAAAAAGTTGGAAGACCCATTCCTTTATACAACGTTACATAAAAATTATCTAGAGAATAGTTAACAACACTTCTTTGGGCTTTTAGTTTCTTTGCTTGGTTCATTTGGGGCATGTTACACTACAAAGTGCTCATGGGTTATTTTTGGCTCTGTGCTGGGGGTCACTCCTCATGGTGCTCAGGGATTCATGTGCAGTGCTGATGACCAAGTCTGCATCTTCTGCATGCAGAGCAGGTGCTCAGCCCACAGAGCTCTCTTTCCGACCCTAGCTACACTTTTGCTCTCAAATATCCTCTGAATTGTTGCTCAAAATCCCTCTAATAGCAATTTCCCATTTATATTCTGTCTTTTGTTAAATTCAAAACTTTGAGAGCTTTTGGTGGGAAATAATAATTCATTTTGGGTCAATAAACATGTACCAATTTTATCCTGAGCTTAAGATACAACGCTGAGTAAAGTGCATTCCTTGACTTAAGGGAGCATGTAGTCCAAGCATTTTCCTGAAACTAGCCTAAAAACATTGCAAACGGGTGTAACAAAGGTCCTTATTAAATGAAAATAAATACCATCAGGCTACATCTGAGACTTTGATTTAATACATTTTCCAGATGATAGTGTAGCTAGTGTGAGGACTCACTAGTCTAGGAAAGAAATGAAGATATTGAAAAGTAAGTCATTATAGCAGCATAAATTCTGTAATAGAAACATATAAAAGTACAGTAGGGGCAAGCAATTAATACAGACAGGGAGAATAAAGTGAAAAATGTTCAGGTTAGATCTGTTCTTTGGTTGGGACAGTGATGGATGAATGAAGCCTTATGGGTGTGGGAGAGAAGGTCTGGGCAGAGAGAAAAGCTTGGGCACACATGCTAATGAGTGAAAGTACTTGGCATGCTCAGTGGGCAATTCATCACAGGCTGCAACTTGATATAGTGGCAAATGGCAGGGATTTAGGCAAAGGGGCAAAACTAAGGGATGCCCCAGATAAACAGTAAAAATGCATCATACTATTAATGTATATGCATAAATATATGGATATACTAATTTAGTCACTATTCAACCAAAGATATTTATTAAGAACTCCTCCACCCCCTTCCAGGTGTAGCTTTGAAGGCCCCTGAGCACTGCTGTGTTTAGCAGAGCAACATCTTCAGCCCAAGCACTGAACTCTCTGGTAGAGTTGGTCAAGTATGGCTATTAGTGACTCCTGAGGGTCTACTTAGAAGCATCCTCTCCACTTAATAGAAGATCGCGGAACAGGACAGGGGAAAATAGATTCTTGCAGCTTAGGAAGAGAAAGTATGACCCTAAAAATTTACCCACTTCCACATTTAAATGCAATGAATGAAGATATTAAAGGCCAAAGACTGGAGTAGCTAATTTTCTTTTTTTTTAATTATTTTATTACACCACCTTTAGATATACAATTACAAGATGCCCATGTTTGAGCTTTAGTTCCACAGTGCTCCAACACCCATCCCTTGCTCATCTCCCATCACCAATGTCCCTACCTCCCCCTCCCCCAGCCCTCCTCCATAGCGAGTTCTGTATCTCCTTTCTCTCTTTCTCTCCCTCTCTCCTTCTCACTTCCCTTTCCCACATTGGGGATTATAGTATATTCTAAGACATGATTGGTTCCATTAGTTTGATGTACTGTATAGCCGCTTATGTAGCGCAACTTGGGGAGAGTTGGATGCCAGTTCGCCCCATTGTGTCTGAGTCTCTGCATGATATGGCCAGTCGCCCAGGGACAGTTCTTGGGCGACCCCACCAGGCCTCTGGAAGAGACAGAGAGGGGAACTGGTGGCCCCAGCTCCACCTCTTGAATGCCCGGGTTACTTCCACCTCTGAGAGCCACCTACCTGAGCTTGAACTCG
Organism: Cryptotis parvus; assembly: GCA_021461705.1. Taxonomy (NCBI): domain Eukaryota; kingdom Metazoa; phylum Chordata; class Mammalia; order Eulipotyphla; family Soricidae; genus Cryptotis; species Cryptotis parvus. The sequence continues at coordinate 249,956 of JAJIBD010024544.1, read as the reverse complement.
GCTACTCTGTTAATCTGGTCTTGAGATCAGCATCTCTCTTGGGTGGGCTCTGATGTGCTGTAGCATCCAGACAGCAAAAATGGTGGCTACTGTGATGGGTGAGTCTCATCCGGCTGCTTCTGAGGCCCCACAGAGGTGATGGGCCCTGGGTAGCTAATTTTCACGTGAATATAAGAAATAGAATTAACTACAATTACATAATGTGTGAAGATAAATTATAATCATATATTTCTTTACAAATAAATATTTAGATTACCAGTTTTTCAAACAAAAATAGAGTGATGTATAGAGCAAGAGAGAAGATTGGTCCTAAAATAAGTATGAAGGATTGAGGCTCTTTACCTTCCTGGAGCAAGCAGATGCCCTTTGGCTCTACTAGCATGAAACAGGACATATGGAGATGTTACTGGTGCCTGCTCGAGCAAATCAATGATGAGCGGGAAGACAAGTGATACAAGTGATTTTAGAACTAAGAACTTTTAGAAGCAAAAGGAAGAAACTTTGGGTCTGGGGTTTGGTTTCTAAATTGTTTATCATAAAAGTCTCCAATGGGGCCATGAGTCATACTGATTCAATTCAAAAATTTTTATAAGCTTTATGGGACAGATTTCAGGCAAAAAGAATCTTTTTGCTCAACATTTTGCTTTTCTATTTCTGGTTTTTTTTTTCTGTTGTTGTTCGTTTTCTGATTCAAACTGTTTGGAAAGTCACTGTTTTGTTTTCATAGTCGTTTTTGATTTTATTTTTATTTTGTTTTAGTTTGCTTCATTCAATAGTTTTGTGGGAAGGGAGGTATAATATTGACTTTTCTTGTATGACTGATGAACAATCTGCTCTTTGTCAAAAAGTTGTTTTTGTTTGCAAACAAAAAGATAGTACAGGGGTTGCAGTATATGCCTTGAATGTGGCTGACCCTGGTTTGATCTCTGAGACCACATGTTACCCTGGCCATCTCCAAATGTAGCCCTAAAGTCTCCCCACCCTTTGACACTGTAGTAGGCATGATAGGGAGCAGGTGTGATCCTGGGCCCCTGTATCCTGCTTAGGAGGTCACTCCCCAAAAAAATTTCTTTACTTTTTCTTTTATTTTTGTTTCTTTATTTCAATTTTGAATGACTCATATAAATTTGTCTTTCATTTTTGTTTTTACTTACTATCCTTAAGGTGCATCCATGTCTTTGCCAATGGCATGAATATGTTCCTTGTTATGACTGAGTAGTATTACATATGCATAGTACCATATACACAAGATATACATATATGTATGATATTTCTATATTTTCACATATTCTTATACAATCATCTATCAGGGACAAGATATGTAATTCCCTCTTTTTTCAGGACACCTGGGGTGTCCTGAATTCATCCAAAGTTATGGGTAAGAGATCTGTGCCCACCAAAGTTATGGTATCACTTGAGTCACTTGTCTTCCCGTTGTTCATACATTTGCTCGAGCAGGCACCAGTAACATCTCCATTCGTTGGGAATGAGGTTCATTGTTGTTACTGTTTTTGGCATATCAGATACACCACGGGTATCTTTCCAGGTTCTAAGATTCATGATAAAAATACAAATTCACATACCAAATTAGAAGATTTTTAAAATGTTAAAAATTACATTCTCATCCTTTAGGAATTTTTTCCCACTTTTATTGATAGGGCTGTCAATCATAAAAGCAGTTTAAATATTTGATGAGGTCAGTGATGTGGCCCAGTGGGGAGTATATGCCTTTCATGTGAGGTCCAGAATCACATGCTTTTATCCTTTCAGTAACTTTTTACTGAAAGGATAACTTTTTATCCTTTCAGTAAAAAGTTCTCCCTTCACCCAATTTATTAAATATTTTCCAAAACCATTTTGTAATTTTATGTAAGAGCAAGTACTGCTCAAGTCACTCAGGAAAAATAATATGTCATATTTTGAAGCAAAAGGGGCTATCATTTACAACCAAACTGGAAGCCTAGAAGTTATTAAAAATATCTGCTAATCAAAAATTCATCTGAAAACCACTGTTCCAGTAAACAGAGAATTGGAATTCACAGTTTGACTGTTAGGTTTTTTTGTTTTGTTTTGTTTTTTGGGTCACACCCAGTGATGCTCAGGGGTTAATCCTAGGAATTACTCCTGGTGGTGCTCAGGGGACCATATGGGATGCCAGCGATCGAACCCAGGTAGGCCAATGCAAGACAAACGCCCTCCCTCCAGACCCATGACTGTTAGCTCTTGATACTGACCTTAGCCCTTGTACCCAATTCTAATACTGTAGTATGTGAACTCGAATTCCCTACTTCTTTTTATTTAGATCAGGAAACCTGAAATAAATTATGAAGATACAATTGTAACTGATCAGTTCAAAAGCAATCTCACAGATTTGTTTGAATTTACATTCAAAACTGATCTCTTACATTCCAAGCAAGTAACTACTAAAGTAGAGCTTGAGAAAGCATTTCTACCAGAGGCATCTTTAAGGATGAAATACCACTGACCAAGCAAGTGGAAGCAAAGATAAGCAATGGGACTATATTAAGAAGTTTCTGCACCTCGGGGCCAGAGCAATAGTCCAGTGGGTAGGGCATTGCCTTGCACGCAGCCAGCCCATGCCGGCCTGGGTTCGATCCCCAGCATCCCATATGGTTCCCCGAGCACCACCAGGAGTAATTTCTGAGTGCAAAGCCAGGGAGAAACCCCTGAGCATTTCTGGGTGTGACCCCCCACCCAAAAAGAAGAAGTTTCTGCACCTCTTTTCTTAAAAGTCATGGTAAAATGGGGCGGAGCGATAGCCCAGCGGGTAAGGCGTTTGCCTTGCACGCGGCCGGCCCATGCTGGCCAGGGTTCGATCCCGGCATCCCATATGGTCCCCGAGCACCGCCAGGAGTAATTCCTGAGTGCAGAGCCAGGAGTAACCCCTGAGCATTGCCGGTGTGACCCAAAAAAGCAAAAAAAAAAAGTCATGGTAAATTTTCTTAAAATTTACCCAAAGTCATGGATAAGAGATATCTGCTCAGCAGTGTATTAAGAGGGCTGCCTCATGCTGTGCATGTTGAGAGTGTGGTCATATAGTTCATTATTCACTGCCACCACAAATGGTAAAATGGCATCAAATGAAGAGGCAATGACAGTGTTCTTTGAAATCTACCTTCTAGAAGATGATGAAGACACCAGCTGAGTCCACAATTTATACCAGGTCTATATAATCCCATTTGATGCTATAATATGGAGAGATGTGCTTCCTGTTGATCACAGATTTCCATTCCTGGACTGAAGTTCTGAAGCACCACAGAACTTATCATGGTTCGTACAACTACAGATCATGGATATGTGACTGAAGTCAATGAGGAGCCACTCATGGTGACAATATTGCTTTGCTGGTATTGAGAGCTTATCCCTGTTGATCATGCACCTACTGTGGCCAAATCTGATGGTTGACACCTTCATCATTATGTCTTAGAGTTGTAGCTGATCTTTTATCAAAAGACACAACTCAGCATTGGGAAAGGTAAAAATCTGTGCTCTTGAAGCAACAAGATTCCACCTAACTTGTCTCTCCCTCTCACATCCTTAAAAACAACAACAGGAAATGTTTTATATTAATATTGGACCCAAGAATAAGTGTACCAGATACCCCAGCAGAGCCTTGCAAGAAGCCAGAGGAACCCCCACACCAGGAGGGGCTGCCATTTTCCACATCCGACCTCCCCTCTTGTCAGAACTCCACCCAGCAGAAGAGCTGATCACAGCCTGGCTCCTCGAGACCCACCCTGCAGCAGTCTTTTTCAAACCCAGCTCAGGTATGCCAATCCAGAGATTCACATACATGGGCAGAGCTGCTGCCGGCTCTCCCTGTACCCAGCTGATCATGAGAGACCTGGGAGGGATGACGGGTTCCAGCCCTGGCCCGCCACCCCAGCAGAGCCTCGCAAGAAGCCAGTGGAACCCCCATACCATGAGGGCTGCCATTTTCCACATCCGGACTCCCCTCTCGTAGAGCTCCACCCAGCAGAAGAGCTGATCACAGCCCAGCTCGCGTGACCACAAAGCAGCTGCATGGTTCATCAATAAATGCTCGAGATTAGAGGTGACTACAAGAGTATCCCACCCACACGGCAGAGCCTGGCAAGCTACCCATGTCACATTTGATATGCCAAATACCAATAACAATATAGACCTCGTTCCCATGACCTGATGGAATGGTTTGAGGCTCTTTATGTTCCTGGAGCAAGCAGATGCCCTTGGGCTCTACTAGCATGTGACAGGATATATAGAGATGTTACTGGTGCCCGCTCAAGCAAATCAATGATCAACAGGAAGACAAGTGACAAGATAACTCAAAAAATTTCAGAGATGGGGCCAGAGCGATAGCCCAGTGGGTAGGGTGTTTTCCTTGCACGCGCCTGCCTGTGCCAGTCTGGGTTCAATCCCCAGCATCCCATATGGTCCCCCAAGCACCGTCTGGAGTAATTCCTGAGTGCAGAGCCAGGAGAAATCCCTGAGCATCGCCGGTGTGACCCAAAAAAAAGCAAAAAAAACAAAAAATTCAGAGATGTGTGCAGAAGGAGCCACTGGAGGTTGGCATGAGACCTTCAGAGCAAAGGTAGTGAACACAGTGGAAAGTGAAAACATGAATAAGGAAGTTACCAGACTATAACACAGAGTCCCATGAAGCTCATAGAAAGATATTTACTTGTTCACTGAGACCTTTAAACAGTTTTACCTGGGAAGTTAGGTATTGGTTTTTATTTTTAACAGATTGAGAAACCGGTTAAAAGATTTACTTGGATAGTGACAGCCGGAAGAGAATATAGTGGCTAGATTTTCAGTCTCTATTAATGATGCAGTTATAGAACTGGAGTCATAGTACAGCTGGTAGGGCACATGCCTGGCACAAAACCAGGATGGACTTGATCCCCAGCATCCCATATGATCAGCTAAGGCCCATCAGCTGTGATCCTTGAGCTCAGAGCTAGGAGTAAGCCTTGAGCAGTGCCAGGAGTGCTCCTCTCTGAAATAAGATAAAGATACAATGAAAACATTTTTTCATGCTAAATGTGAAACATAATTGTCTCCAGGTGATAGAATTGGAGGATATTTTTTGTCAGTTCTTCTTTTTTTTATATACTTCATGATTTTTCTGCAGGGAGTATCGATTATTTCAAACCCTTCTTTTTTAAACTTAAAGAATAAAATTTCTTCTAGTATATATCAAAAAGGAATAACTAAATTATGTACAAGGAAGATCCTGAAGAAGTAATTCTCAAGTAAAAGACCTCAAATTAGGGGACTGGAGAGTTAGCAGACAAGACAATTGCCTTGCACGCAGCTGCCACGGTTCAATCGCCAGAACCCTATATTATTCCCTGTACTCTTCCCTAAACACCACCAGGAGTGATTCCTCAGCACTGAGTCAAGAGCAAGCCATGAGCAATGCCAAGTGTAGTTCAAAAACAACCAAACAAGAACTTCTTCAAAAGAAAAGGAAAAGAGGCCAGAGCGATAGCACAGTGGTAGGGCATTTGCCTTGCACATGGCTGACCTGGCTTCAATCCCCAGCATCCCATACGGTCTCCGGAGCACAACCAGGAGTAATTCCTGAGTGCAGATTCAGGAGTAACCCTTGAGCATTGCTGGGTGTGACCCAAAAAAGGAAAAAAAAAAGAAAAGCAAAAGAGATAAACCAAGAGCAAGATCACATGTTTAGATGATAGGAATTTCCTTGTTTTGTTTTGTATTTTGTTTTTTGGGCTATGCCAGATCTTACTCCTGACTCTGGGAGATCAGTTCTGGAAGGGGTCAGGGAGCCAAACAGCGTGCCAGGGACCAAATCCAGGTCAACTGCATGCAAGGCAAACACCTTACCTTTGTGCTATTTCTCCAGTCCTTAGGTAATAGGAATTTTTATCTCAGTTTGACTAGAGATGATCAGATCTCTGTACGACATTTTTATCAATTTTTATCAACATTATATATAATTCTTTAAATAAATTCACTGGATCACTTGACATCCCATTATTCATCGATTTGCTCAAGCAGGAGCCAGTAACATTTCCATTTGACCCTATCATGTGCCAGTGTAGCCCAATGGCATCTGGTTGCTTCAGGAATACAAAGAGCCTCAAACTGTTCATTCATGGTTTTGATGAAGAAGTCTGACCATCTCGTAGGTGGGTGGCCATGTGATCTTTGGACATCCTGTGGGATCCAGTCGGTAACGGCTCTAGTCCAGAGGTCGTCTCCAAATTGCATTACATGTCCAGCCCATCTGATTTTTGATGCCTTGGCAAACGAGACAGCATCCCTGACTCTGGAACAGTGATGGAAGTCGGAGGTCCGGATTCCTTCTTTCACTTCAGTGAGGCATGATATTCCAAGCATAGCTCTTTTGATTCCTCTTTGGGAGACCCGAATAGCATTCTCATCCTGCTTTTCGTAGGACCCAGGTCTCTGAGGCATATGTTAGTGCAGGGAGAACAGTGGAGTTGAAGAGATGTACCCGGAGCTGGAGGTTCTTTGTCCTTTTAGCTATTTCTTTGATGCTTTTGAAGGCATTCCATGCCACTCTCTTCCTCCTGTGCAGCTCAGGTTTTAGGTCGTTCATCATGTTGACTTCTCGACCTAGGTACACATAACTGCTGCATTCAGAGATGTTTGTTCCATTGAGAGTGAATGGGGCCTCTGGAACTAGTTCATTTATCATGAACATAGTTTTGTTGAGATTCAGCTGTAGACCTATCTTTCCACATTCTCGGTCAAAGTCAGCCTGCATTTGTGCAGCTTGGCTGTTTGATGTTATTAGGAAGATGTCATCAGTGAAGCAGAGGTGGTGTAGTTGCCAACCTTCTATCTTCACTCCCATTTCTTCCCATTCTAATTGTCCTTCCTTCCCATTCTAATTCCTTCCCATTCTAATTCCTTCTAATTTCTTCCCATTCTAATTTTTGCATGATATTTAAATAAATTATATGGGAAAAATCTTGGAGTTTCTGTATGTAACAGATCAGGGAAGCGCTGTGCTGACTGTGTCTCCACCTCTTGCCTGAGGTCAGCCTCTCCACTGCTTCCTTCTCTCCCCTCTCTCAGGAACAAAGACTAAAGCACCTCTGAGAGTGACTCAACAAAAGTTTTCCTTCTTTTCTGTATCGTGCTTTAGAACCAGCTTTGTTATGCATTAATATATTGGTGACAGACAAAACGGAATGAGAACCAGAGAACCAGCTTCCAACCTTTAGTTGATCACAGCCATTACCACTGACTGACTTGAATAAATGTATTTTGGAGGCAGTACAGGACTGATTATAGTAATGCCTTAAAAAAGAGAAACAAGGAAAAATAAACTTTTTTTATGTTCCAGGGAAATAAAAGATGAAGGAGAAATGAGATTCTGACTAGTAAAAGCAAAATACCTGTCCCTTGGTGACCCTATATTGTATGTTTTTATGAGTTTTAATTCAGGCCATGGCTAAGCATAGTTAAGCAAATCATACTATTAAGGGGGTAGGGCATTGTTGAATGGGTGGGTCCCATGTCCCTCAAGAACAATCACTCTCTTGGTCATTACTATTCAGTGATGGAATGGGAAATTGAATTTGCAGTTCAGGTCTAAGAATTTCTGAAAGTTGGGAATCATATTTTTTCATCTGGTTTATCTGACAAGAGGTTTGATTAAGAACAGGCTTATGGGACCTGTACAAAGAAAACTACAAGACACTGCTCTAGGAAATAAAACAGCACAAGGAAATGGAAACACATTCCCTGCTCATGGATCAGGAGAATCAACATTGTCAAAATGGTAATACTCCCTAGAGCTTTATACAGATTCAATGCCATCCCTATAAGTATACCCATGAGCTTTATACAGATTCAATGTCATCCCTATAAGTATACCCAAAGAAATTGACCAAACACACCTGAAATTTGTATGGAATAATAAGCCCCCATGGATTGCTAAAGCAATCCTTGGGAAAAAAAGAAGATAGGAGGCATCACCTTTCCCAACTTCAAACTCTACTACAAAGCAGTGGTAATTAAAACAGTATGGTATTGGAATAAAAACAGACCTGTGGACCTATGGAATAGAGTTGAGTATCCTGACACCCAACCTCAAACACATGATCATTTAATCTTTGATAAAGGTGCAAAGAGTCCGAAATGGAACAAGGGAAGCTCTTCAACAAGTGGTGTTGGGAAAACTGGGCAGCTACATGTAAAAAATGAATTTGGACCTCTATCTAACACCATGCACAAAAATCAGATCAAAATGGATTAAACATCTCAATATCAGACTTGAATCCATAAAGCACGTTGAAGAAAATATAGAAAAAAAGTCCTCCACGACAGTGAAGTTAAAGGCATCTTCAAAGGTAAAACACCACTAATGAAGCAACTAGAAACAAAGATAAACATATGGGACCACATGAAACTAAAAAGCTTCTGCACCTCAAGAGAAACAGTGACCAAGATACAAAGACAGTTCACAGAATAGGAAAGAATATTCACCCAATACCCATCTGATAAAGGTTAATATCCAGGATATATCAGGCACTGGTAGAACTTCACAAGAAAAAAACAACTAACCCCATCAAAAAATGGGGAGAAGAAATGAACAGAAATTCGACAAGGAAGAAATTTTAATAGCCAAAAGGCATATGAAAAAAAGTATCATCATCACTATCATCAGAGAAATGCAAATCAAAACAACAATGACATATCATATCACACCACAGAGACTAGCGCATATCCAAAAGAATAAGAACAATAAGTGCTGGCATGGATGCGGGGTGGGGGGTGGGGGGGGCTCTCATCCATTGTTGGTGGGAATGTCCACTAGTACAGCCTTTTTGGAAAACAATATGGACATTCCTCCAAAGACTAGAAATTGAGCTCCCATTTGACCCAGCCATACCACTCCTAGGAATACACCCTGGGAAGCCAAAAACACACAGCAGAAACACCATCTGCACTTTCATTTTCATAGCAGCTCTATTCATAATAGCCAGAATCTGGAAACAACCAGTGTGCCCAGGAACTGACGACTGGATAAAGAAACTTTGGTACATCTACACAATGGAATACTATGCAGCTATTAGGAAAAACGAAGTTATGAAATTTGCCTATAAATGGATGGACAGGAAGAGGATCATGTTGAGTGAAATTAGCCAGAAGGAAAAAGACAGATATAGAATGACTACATTTATTTGCATAACATAAATTTCTATATCTATATCTATATCTATTTCTATTTTTATATCTATATCTATATCTATATCTATATCTATTTCTATTTTTATATCTATATCTATGCACGTACGCTGGCATCGGAAGCATATATTGAGGATCTGATGGTGCAAGCACAAAAGATCAAGTACGACATCATTGGTCTGACTGAGACGAGGAGGCATCAGTCGCATCATGCTGTATTTGACACTGGAGAAGAATTGTTCCTTGGAACATGTGAAGAAAGAGGAGTCGGTGGCTTTGGTGTCCTTATCAACATGAACATGGCTGTCAACATTGATTCATTTGAATGTCTAACAAACCGAATAGGACAATTACACTTGAGGAGATGTGGCCCACTGCCAGCAATTTCTATCTTCATTGTCTATGCACCAACATCCACATACAAAGAAGAAGAAATCGAGAAATTCTACATGGAATTGGAGGAGTTCTATAAAAAAGATCACACCTTCTACAAGATCATAGTGATTTTAATGCCAAGATAGGACCGAGAAGATCGGCTGAAGAACTCCACATCTGGACCCATGGCCTAGAATGGAATGAACAGGGTGAGAGACTATCTGAGTTCATCATGTCCACCAAGACCATTCATGGGAACTCACAGTTTCAGAAGGCTGAAGCAAACGTTGGACATGGGAATCTCCTGGCGGACAGTTCCACAATGAAATTGACCACATCATCTTCAATCAACGGTTTTGTCTGACCGATGTTGCTGTCATCCCCAAATTCCAAACAGGATCGGACCACCTTCTCCTTCGTGCAAAATTCTACTTCCCACAACAGGGAGAAAAGGCTGCAAAGTTTAAGAAGAGAACTCCCAGAATGACCATCAACTGGGAACTCTTTGGCACCATTGCAGCAACATGGGAAGATACCATCATTGACGACATCGATGAAGAATACAACCGACTGGTTCAGCACCTCCATGATTGTGTGAAGAATGCTGAGAGAGAGAAAGACACAAAAGGACGCTTGTCTTCAGAAACTCTTGAGCTCATTCACCAGCGTGGCAAGGCGCGAGCCTCAGGAGACCAAATGCTAACATCCAAGCTTGCTAAACGGTGCAGAGAAGCGATAAAAGAAGACCTCAAAGACAGAAGAGCAGAAATACTGGAAGATGCAGCAGAAGCCGGGAAAAGCATTCGCACTGCCTGCCTCTCCTTCACCAACTATAAGACCAAGATGACTGCCCTCAGACACCCTGATGGATCTATCACATCTTCCAGAAAGGCAATGGAGAAGATTATCCAGGACTTCTACTCAAATCTCTTTGATAGCCACATCCACCTGCCCACATACCAAATTCCACAGGATGGATATGTCATTCCCAACGTTCTCCCTTCTGAAATCCGACATGCCATCTCGTCGGTGAAGAAGCGAACAGCACCAGGCCCAGACAAAGTCAGACATGAACACCTGAAGAATCTGCCGTCGGTACTCATCAATACACTCACTAGCTCGGCTCTTCACACACTACCTGTCCGAATGCAAGGTGCCCTCCCAATGGAAAACCAGCAGGACAGTTCTACTGTTAAAGAAGGGAGACATTCACAACATCGGCAACTATAGCCCCATCTGCCTGTTGTCTGTCATCTATAAGCTGTTTACACGAGTCATCCTGAACAGGATTAGGAGAACACTAGATGAAGGACAACCATGCAAGCAAGCAGGTTTCCAGAAAGGATTCAGCACAATCGACCATATCCACACAGTAACCAAGCTCATTGAGGTTTGTAGGGAGTACACGATGCCGCTCTGTCTCACGTTCATTGATTTACAGAAAGCCTTTGATTCTGTGGAGACTGAAGCAGTCATCGAAGCCCTAGCCAAACATGGCGTTCAAACCCAATACATCAAGATCCTTCGTGAGCTGTATTACGGATTCACCACCAGGATCTCACCATTCTACAAAGAAGTGATCATTGATGTCAAAAGAGGGGTTCGACAGGGTGATACCATTTCACCAAAACTCTTCAGCACCACCCTCGAGAACATCATGCAACAATTAGAATGGGAAGGAATGGGAGTGAAGATAGATGGTCGGCAACTACACCACCTCCGCTTCGCTGATAACATCGTTCTAATAACACCAAACATTAGCCAAGCGGCACAAATGCTGGCTGACTTTGACCAAGAATGTGGAAAGATAGGTCTACAGCTGAATCTGAAGAAAACTATGTTCATGAAAAATGAACTAGTCCCTGAGGCCCCATTCACTCTCAATGGAACAAACATCTCTGAATGCAGCAGTTATGTGTACCTAGGTCAAGAAATCAACATAATGAACGACCTAAAACCTGATCTGCGCAGGAGGAAGAGAGTGGCATGGAATGCCTTCAAAGGCATCGAAGAAATAGCTAAAAAGGACAAAAGAACCTCCGGCTCCGGGCACATCTCTTTGACTCCACTGTTCTCCCTGCATTAACATACGCCTCAGAGATCTGGGCCCTACGAAAGCAGGATGAGAATGCTATTCGGGTCTCCCAGAGAGGAATTGAAAGAGCTATGCTTGGAATATCACGCCTCACTCAAGTGAGTGAAGGAATCCGGAGTTCTGACCGCTGTCGCTTCCAGAATCAGGGATGCTGTCTCGTTTGCCAAGCCTTTGAAAATCAGATGGGCTGAACATGTAATGCGATTTGGAGACTACCGCTGGACTAGAGCCAGTACCGTCTGGATCCCACGGGATGTCAAAAGATCACGTGGCCGCCCACCTACAAGATGGTCAGACTTCCTTGTCAAGACCCTGAAGGAGCGGTTTGAGGCTCTTCATATTCCTGAATCAACCAGATGCCATTGGGCTACATTGGCACGTGATAGGGTCCAATGGAACTGTTACTGGCGCCCGCTCTAGCAAATCGATGAATAACAGGATTCAAGTGATCAAGTGATATCTATATCTATATTTATATCTAATCTATATCTATATTTATATCTATATCTATATCTATATCTATATCTATATCTATATCTATATCTATATCTATATCTATATCTATATCTATATCTATATCTATATCTATATCTATATCTATATCTGTATCTATATCTATATCTATCTATATACATATTATGATGCCAACATCCAAGGTCAGGTGAAACATGGATCAGGGGGTCTTGTCAAATGTGGAAATTACCACATACGTATGGGAGTCAGAGTTTAGGTAAGACAGAGAAGGGAACAGCGTGCTAATAATTGTCAAAAGTACTAATACCAACCTAGAACTGAGCATTAAATACAAGCATAAAGATCCACATGATAACCTCTATGTATTACAATCCACAATATGTAAGAGAAGAAAGAGAGATAGAGAGAGAAAGAGAAGGAGAAAAGAGATAAAGAACCCGCCATAGAGGCTGGCTAGGGAGGGGAAGGAAATCAGAGACATTGGTGGTGGGAAATGGTGGAGGGATGGGTGCTGGAACACTGTATGACCAAAACCCAAACATGAACATCTTTGTAATTGTATATCTCATGGTTGTATAAATGAATGAATGAATGAATAAGTAAATGAATGAATAAATAAATAAAAAGAACAGACTATGAGGAAATCATTTAAGAGTGCATTATATGTACACTAGTGAAGGGACTATTGATGGAACATTGACTGAAACCCAACCATGAACAACTTTGTGACTGTGTATCTCAGTGTGATTTGATAAATTAAAGATATTTTTAAAAGAATGCAGTTTTCCTCTAATACTCATAAATGTTTATATTACTGTAAACTAATGTTATCTCAGTATTTTTTTAAAAAAATAATGCAGGTGGGGCCGGAGTGATAGCCCAGTGGGTAGGGCGTTTGCCTTGCACGCGGGCGACCTGGGTTCGATCCCCAGCATCCCATATGGTCCCCTGAGCACCACCAGTAGTAATTACTGAGTGAGGAGCCAGGAGTAAGCCCTGAACGTCGCCAGGTGTAACCCAAAAAAGCAAAAAAAAAAAAATGCAGGGAGCAGAGAAGTAGTACAGGGATTAAGTCAGATACCTGCCTTGCATGTGGCCAACCCCAGTCAAATCCTTGGCACTACCTATGGGTCCCTGAGCACCACCAAGGTTCACTCTTGAGCACATCACCAGAAATAGTGATGCTGAGCATCGCTGGCTATAATCCAAAACCAAGACCCTAAAACAAACTATTTTTATTTTTTAAAAAATGCATCATTTTCCTGCTTCTTGCTCTTCTCCCTCACCATCCTCCTCAGGTTTCTGTAGCAACTAAGCTGGTTCCTCATGACTGCCACAAATGACGCACCAGCATTGAGCTTGGAGAGTCTGAGCTGGAGCATTTCCAGCACCTTATCTCTATTCTAACTGCTTTTTCCAAGCTGTTAATCTAATCTAATTTAATCTAATCTAATCCATGATGATTAGATCTATCAGTACCACAGCAGGATTTCTGAATTTTCGATTGAGAACAAGAATTTCTCTCCCCTTTTTTTGTAACAAAAGAAGCATTAAAATCTTATCACATCCTTCAGCAGGTGGATGTTTTCTCTTCTACCATTCCATAGAATACTTGATAGCTCTCAAAAGGAAATAGCTAGTGGGATATAGAATTGAATTCATATCATTGTTACTATACTGATGGAGGGAAGCTAGTCACCAAATTCTGTATGATTCTGCTTATATGAAATTCTCAGAGACATAATAAGGAGATGGATAACATGTCCGTGGTCGTAGGGCTTATGGATGGGACAGTGAATGTCTGATGTAAGATCATGAAAAGTTTTGAGGGTTATGAAACTTTTCTATATTTTTTGATAGTGGTTACATGAAATTATACATGTAATAAAATCACAAAATTCATAAATAACCTTCAAAAGAGGCCATTTTATTATAATGACAGTTGTGGCTACAACAATGTAAACGATTTTTAAAGGTTTTGGGGACCAAGAGATAACACACGGGTTAAAACATCCTCCTTGCATGTGGCCAGTCTCGAGTCGATCCCTGACACCATATGGCCTTATAGCATCATGAGGGATTAGTCCTAAGCAGAGAACACAAAGCCAGGAATTTCCCCTGAGAACTATCAGGTGTGGCTTAAATTCTTATTAAATGTATAATAAAAAAGAAAGTAAAACAAGAATATCTTTCTCATCTCAAGGAGAGAGCAGAGATGAATAATCTAGCAAAGATAAAAAAGTAGGGAAAAGTAAAAGGGCTGAGGGAAGAGTTGTTAGGAGAAATGAACCAGAGATTTCATGGTTCCATTTGTTCTAGCAGCTACAATCTTATTTGTGGGTTCTATGAGACAATCTTATACTCTTATAACATATTCCCTTTTCTGTTAAAAGTTAGTTTAGCTAGTTCATTTCATGAAGAATCCAGAATCCTAGGTGACTGAGTAAGGCAGGAATCACTAGTTCAATTTGTTGGCAGCTGGAGGCTGACTTCTTTCAGACCAACACAATAGTGTGTGGAAAGGTACTTCACAGGTCATGTTGCTTCAATGGTCATAGTTTCCCATGTGGATTATATGACCCACATTCCAAATTGCTGCTCTGTGAAGTCCTAACTTGCCCCAAGGTCTCATTCCCTAAAGTTTCCACAAAACATTTTCAGTTCTCACTAAATCTAAGACATTTTAAAATGTTGTTTATTATTATAAACAGTTTAGCTCTATTTATCCAGATAGTTTTCACTTAGCATGGCAAGAAAAGTCCCATGTTAAGTAGCCTGATGCTGAGTTTCCTTGCAGCATGAGGGAAGTTCATAATACATATAGAATAACTCTTCTGGGGCCGGGAGCGATAGCACAGTGGGTAGGGCGTTTGCCTTGCACACAGCCAACCCAGGCTCGATCCCTGGCATTCTATATGGTCCCCTAGGTTCCACCAGAAATAATTCCTGAGCCAGGAGTAACCCCTGAGCGTAGCTGGGTGTGACCCAAAAAGCAAAAAACAACAAAAAAAAGAATGACTCTTCTTCATCTGTAATTTCCCAAAGTAGCAAATATTTGGAGTATCCAACCTGATGTTTTCTGCTTCATGGAGATTTAGTTTACCTCACCCCTCTTTCCCCAGGCCAGATTCCGTGAACATCTCCTTTATTCAGGATTATGGTTTCCCTTCATAGTATAAGACAAAATAAAGGGAACTGTGCCCCTGGCATTTATTCATGGGGTTATTTATTAATTTATACACCAGCCATTGATACATTATTGTTTCCTTCAATGCCTCCAGCATTTTGCTAGGAAATGAAAATGAGTGAAATATTAGTCAAGGAGATCACAGTTATGTATGAATCAGTGCACAATAACATATACACACTGCAGCTAGATCAATGTTCCAAATCAACACTCTGGGAGGAGTGAAAAATAAAAGAGCCGGTATAAGGAGGCTGCTGAGTGACAAATAGGTTTTGAAGGATGAGAAGGTGTTTGTCATGCTTCCAAGTGGGAAAGCACTGCCCGAACTCAGGGGACTGAGACAGTGCAAGAAAGGGCTATGAAACCGCAATGGTTGGGAAAACTCTACAGAGTCTGCTGGGTGCAGAAGGGGCAGAAGAGAAGAGGAGAAAAGTACAGCCTGGTCTTTGTCCTTAAGGAGTTGAGCAGCTCAGTGAAAATTGAAACAAATGACAGAGATTTGCATTTTAGAAATAGCACATTGGTGGCAATGTGAATAACTGATGAAAGATGGGCTGATTCTAGTGCGAAGGAATGAACTTAAAGCATAAACCTGTGTCTCTGAGGATGAAATTAGAAGGATCCAATTAGAGGAAAGAATTGATTTTCTATGGTGATCAGGGTATGGACTAGAGGCTGGGAGGGGCGAGAGAGAAGAAAGGAGAGAGGAGAGTCTTAAGATTCTGTGGTGATCAGGGTATGGGCAAGAGGTGGGGAGGGGTGAGAGAGAGGGAGGGAGGGAGAGAAACATCTTATATTTATGATTGTTTCTATCTAGATGATAATTTTTATATTTTTTTACTCACCATGAGATACACAGTTATGAAGTTGTTCACTATTGGGTTTCAGTCATAGTCCAAAACCATCCAATCACCAGTGTATATTTCCCACCACCAATGTGCCCAGTTTCCCTCCCACCCCTACCCACCCCCAAACCCTTGCCCCAGCCTATCTCAATGGCAGGCATTTTTCTTCTTTCTCTTTTCCTTTATTTCTGATTTAGTACCATGGGCAGACAGGCAGCTGATGTCATTAAGGAGTAAGACAGAAGACAGAGAAAGAGCGGGGTGGGAAAGACCAAATGGGAATGAGAATCATTCAATTCATGAGGAAAGTTGCTTATTTCTTCTATTAAGACAAAATAAATCAGCAGGGATGCCAGGCTTTGGGATAGGAATTTTATCTTGTCTGCATAGCAATGTCTCACACATCTTGTTTCGTCTTACAATTCATGTGGAAAAAATTAAAGAAAGAGGATTTCAGAGAGGCAAGAGGGACCTGGGAACTGTTGGCCATCTGGAAAATAAGACATTCATTCTCACCAGAAACACTCCTGGCCAGCCTGTGTGGAGAGGAACCAGGTGGAAAGCAAACAAATTAAAGTCCAATGCCAGGTAGAGAGAAGTGATTTTCAAATTCAGCCATTTAGTCACCATCTGTGTATCAGAGTAGGGTTGGGAAAAGTTCAAATCTTTCAGAAATAGTTGGAAAGGCAAAATCTTGACTTCAAATTTGTTCATGGATGCTAAGACTCAATATGACTTTAAGATCACTGTTTCCACATTGAGTTCTTTTTTAAAAAAATTCAGAGAGATGGTCTTGTGTCAGGGAACCCCACCAGAGTCCCCAACAGTGCCGGGAAGCGATTTCCCTTCTACCTCCCAAGCCGGCGAGGAATGGATGAAAACTCAGGAATCCGATGCAGTTTTCAAAGGGCTTTAGTATTACAGGTTCCAATATACAATCCAAGAGCAGGGAAAACTTCCTGACTCTGGGTTCCCAGCTAGGCCCCAGCCAGGTGCAGGCCAAGATGGCTGCCACCACATGTTGAGGCACAACAGAGAATGGAGAGGACAGAGAAGCAAAACACCAAGGGAAGCCGAAATGGCAAAAGGGGAAAAAGAGAACTTCTTTCTTCTTGCAGCTTATTTTATAGCCAGAAATCCACCCAAACTCCCTAGCCCAGCCCATTCTGGGCTGGGCTATCTAGAGATGAAAACAGGAAAATAGCTCTATAGAAATGTACAAGGACCCAGAGCTAATTCAAAGCCTCCCAGCAGATCTGGGAGTTGCTGCAAGCCAAATGTAACTTCCCTGGGAGGAAGGGTTAAATGCCCTCAGGTAATTTCTCCCAGCACCTCACCCAATGTCTTTTTATATGCTAATGTCTTGAGCCAAGATCCGCCTGGAAAAACCTCCATAGGGTAGAGAAAGGGGGCTCTTAGAGGAGTCCTGCAACAACTCCCCTGATTAGTTTACTAATAAAAATTGAAAAGTACAAAATATTTAGTAACGAACAGAAAATTAAGATAAGAAAAAACAATTCCAATTACAAAATGATAATACATGTTACTTTAGGATCCTAACTTGTTTTTGGACCCAAAGCAAAGTTCATGACAAAATGTTTCTAGCTGTCTAATTATAATGGACTATAGTTTGCACTGTCCATAATTTGTGAGAGTCAATTTGCTATATTTTATGTAAAGTCTGTGTCTGTAACAAAGTCTGTGGGGGTACTTCTGGAACAGCAATAGCGGTGATCATATGAGTATGAGTCTCTGGAGAGCAGCAATCAGGAACTCGTTGAATTGTCAGGAACACTGGATCGGGTCTCAGGAACAGTGGAACAAATATCTCGAACTCTGGAACAGGAGTCTTGAGCACTGGAACAGGTGTCCGGAACATCGGTGTAATATCTCGAACTCTGGAACAGGAGTCTTGAGCACTGGAACAGGTGTCTGGAACATCAGTGTGGGCGTCTTTCAGGGCTTCTTCAGCAAGGGAACACTGGCACTGGTAACTGTACCTGTAGCTTAATTTTAGGCAAGAAAAAAACACTTTTCAAGATTAATCACAAATAAAGATTTTAAGGCTTGGCAAGGATCCAAGTCTGGGATGGAGAGAAGAACATAAAGAAGCTCCAACACGGGTGGAGCAGGAAAATAAGTATGAGAATTGATGATTTTAAAATTGATAAGTCTAGTGGATCAGCAGTGGAGCTGATGAATTTATTAGAGGTTTGTAGTGTTCAGAAATTGAGAAGGTAGTAGTTGAGACATAACATAGAAACAACATTAATCACAAACATAATGGTGGCCACCACACGCACAAACACACGCACACAAACATGCGATCGATCAATATCTTACAGCTGTATATATGACCCATCTAGGGTGATAAATGGTAACGCATCAAGCGCTTCATGAATATAAAGCCGGCAAATGATGGTGAGGAAGTGTCTTTTCCTGTGAATAGAGCATTGGGAAAAATTATTTTTGCAAATTATTAAATTTTTAGTGAGTACTGTTTTAGGAGTCGGAGTATTGAGCACTGTAGCACAAGTTTACTGCATTCCAATATCTTATCCTATGAACAGAATCATTAGAAAAACAATTTTTCATTGATTTAGCAAACTTTTTGTAATGAGCACTGTGATCAGAGTCCAAAGCCTCAAGCATCATAGAAGGAATCTGCAGCATCCAAGTTCTTTTTCTGCAAATACCTGTGAGCAAAAACATTAAAAAAGGAAACTCTAACATTAATCCTTGAAACATTTTGACATTGAGCACTATGCTCAGAGTCCACCCATTTTTCCACTTTTTTTTCCGTAAGGAAGAAAGCATTTAGGCTGTAATGCAAGATATTAGACATGAACCGTGATCAACAGACTGCAAAACAAGATCATTATTAAGATGAACCAATCCAGGAGATTTAAACAGCAACTTGCAATTTAAAATTTAAGACTTAATTCTAGTCTTAACAAGTCGCAGAGGAACCCAGAGTTTCTTGTCAGGGTTATCATCTGTAGAAATGAAAGCATAACCTCTTCCCCAAATGAGGAGGTGACAGGCAATCCATTTATCATCAATTTTCACCCAGGTAGGTGAATTGACTGTTTTTTGAGTTTGCATATCTTCTTGAAAGTGACGTTCAGCCGTGGCATAGAGATCTCCTTGAGGTATATTTAAGAAATTTAAGGTGAATAATGTTAAAGATAAAGAATCCATTGGAGGCATACTTGTTTTTCGTTGCTTTAATAACAGTTTTAAGCGTTTGTGAGCACGTTCAACAATTCCTTGCCCTTGTGGATTATATGGAATTCCTGTAATGTGTTTGATCTGCCATTCCTCGCAAAAGGATTTGAAGGTTTTGCTGGTGTAAGCAGGACAGTTATCTGTTTTCATGGTATGGGGAATACCCATGATGGAGAATCACTGGAGTAAAAACGAACAAACAGATTTAGCTCTTTCAGACTTCATAGGAACAGCCCATATGAACCTAGAATATGTATCAATGACCACATGAAGGAAAGGTTTGTTGGGAAATAAGTTAGTATGAGTTATATACATCTGCCACAATTGGTTTGTCTGTAACCTCAAGGATTTGCTCTTGCCACATGAGATGTACAATGTAAAGGAGCGCAGACAGAACAGTTGCGGACAATTTGTCTAGCTTGTCTCCATGGGATGCCATGGTGTACATGAAGGCGGCGGGCATTTGTATGCAGAGTCTGGTGCTCTTCCTCAGCTGATTTAAGTACTGGTGCTGCCAAGAGATCTGCTGCTTCATTTCCTCTAGCCATTGGCCCGGGAAGCTGGCTGTGAGAACGGATGTAGGAGATGTATATAGGGAATGTTCTTTTTCGGAGATCTTGTAGTTTATGGAGTAGCTCCTGAATTACAGGATTATGGGCATTTAAAGAAGCAGTGACAATTCCAGGAAATAAACCAACTACATATGCAGAATCACTCACCACATTACATGGGCCAGATACATGGGATAGTAAATGTATCAGGGTGGCGAGTTCCACTTGTTGGGCAGATTTATAATTTGTATGCACAGTAGTGGTCAATGAAGGACCTGCAATTCCACCCCTTCCTGATGAGGAACCATCAATATAATACACTGGAGCATCAGGAATGGGAGAGGAGCGGACAATGGTGGACATTACAAAAGGTGTCCTTTTCAGAAATTCCCAGGTTTTTCCAGCTGGGTAATGATAAGATATTTCTCCTGAAAAATCTGCTAAAGCTCTCTGAAGGATTTCACTGAGTGGTAAAACAGCTTCAATTTCTTTTTTAGGGTCAGGTAGTACAATTACATGGGGATCATGTCCAAGTAATACTTGGGTCCTTGATCTTCCCTTAATTATAAGGTTGGCTATCATCTCAAGGTAAGGTGTAGCAGTACGATTCTGCTTGTTATGTAAGTAAACCCATTCTAACAGTCCAGATAATTGGGCTATAGCAGCAGTTGGAGACTCGAGAGTGTTGAAGACCAATAACCATACTTTTCTCCGGGATTAAATCTGGAGAGGTAAGATTTTTGAAGCCGATCCATGAAAAAGTCTAATTCCTTCTGAGCTTTAGGAGTTAGCTGCCTTGGACTATTTAAAGCAGGGTCACCTTCAAGGGTGTGGAACAAGTTACTGAGCTCACAGTTAGGAATCCCAAGGGATGGGCGCACCCAGTTGATATCTCCCAGCAGTTTTTGAAAATCATTCAAGGTTTTGAGCCTTTTTGACTAATGGAAATTTTTTGAGGGCGCACTGTAGTGCGGTCAAGAGCATAGCCCAAATATTCATATGGAGGCTGCATCTGTATTTTTTCCGTAGCTACTTGTAAACCAGCCTCTGGTAAAACTGTCATTACATCATTATATAAATTCTGGAGATCTCTGGAATTATCACAAGCTAGCAGGATATCATCCATGTAGTGGATGATGTATGCACCAGGAAATTTAGCACGAATGGGTTGCAAAACCTCATCAACAAAGTGTTGACACATCGTAGGTGAATTAGTCATCCCTTGGGGGCAATACTGCCCATTGAAACCTACGTAAAGGGCCTTTATGATTAATAGAAGGGACTGAAAATGCAAACCTTTTCCGATCATCTGGGTGGATAGGTATGCTGTAAAAGCAGTCTTTTAAATCTATGATAATTAGCGACCAATCTTTAGGAATAGCTGCTGGATAGGGGAGCCCAGGTTGCAGGGCTCCCATGGGGACCATAGTAGAATTTACATTCCTTAAGTCAATCAGCAAATGCCATTTGCCTGATTTTTTCTGTATCACAAAAACAGGAGAATTGTTGTTTCAATCTTATATCTAACTTCCAGACCTCTTCTTTCTGTCCCTCAATTCTAACTCCCTGTTTGTCAATTTCTCCCTTTAAGTTGGTGCTTATCTTACTGATATCCTTCTTCTGCTCTTCAAACTTTACTTCAAATTTTAAATCCTGTTTAATAATTTTACTTTCCCGTTCTTCTAATTTTTCCTCAAATTTTGAATCCAGTTTAGTAATTTTATTTTCCTGTTCCTTTAATTTTGAATCCTGTATAATAATTTTACTCTCCTGTTTTTTCTAATTTTTTCTTCTAATTTTAAATCCTGTTCTTATAATTTTTTTCCTGTTTAATAATTTTGCTCTCCTGATCTTCTAATTTTTCTTCAAATTTTAAATCCTGTTCTTCTAATTTCTTTTTGAATTTTGAACTCTGTTTAATAAGTCTGTCCTCAAGCTATAAGACCAGTTTATCTGTAATTTTATGATTCTCACTCATTTCTTTCATCTCTGAGCAAACCTCATCCCTTAAGGTTGCATTCAATCTATTACATTCCTCCCTCTCTCTATTATACATTGCCCTCATGGAGAGGTACAGTTTAAGAATCGCAAGGACCCAGGAAGATTTGTAAAAGGATAAAGTAGTTCTCAAAAAGGAACTTCATTAACTGGGCTATGTATGGTTCTGACCCAATAAAAGATACAATGCATCTATACCACGAGATATCCATCATTTTACTCACGGTTCAGAGGCAGATGATCTCTGTCCAATGATAATCAGGCCAGATGATGTTCTCGTCGTGGCCCACCCAGGGACGCCAGATGTCAGGGAACGCCGCCGGGGTCCCCAAGAGTGCCGGGAAGCGAATTCCCTTCTACCTCTGAAGCTGGTGAGGAATGGATGAAAACTCAGGAATCCGATGCAGTTTTCAAAGGTCTTTACTATTACAAGTTCCAATATACAATCCAAGAGCAGGGTAAACCTCTGGACTCTTGGTTCCCAGCTAGGCCCCAGCCAGGTGCAGGCCAAGATGGCTGCCACCACGTGTTGAGGCCCAACAGAGAATGGAGAGGACAGAGAAACAAAACACCAAGGGAAGCTGAAATGGCAAAAGGGGAAAAAAGAGAGATTCTTTCTTCTTGCAGCTTATCTTATAGCCAGAAATCCACCCAAACTCCCAGCCCAGCCCATTCTGGGCTGGGCTATCTAGAGATGAAAACAGGAAAATAGCTCTATAGAAATGTACAAGGACCCAGAGCTAATTCAAAGCCTCTCAGAGCTGGGAGAAGCTGCAAGCCAAATGTAACTTCCCTCCAGGAAGAATTAAATGCCCTCAGGTAATTTCTCCCAGCACCTCACCCAATGTCTTTTTATATGTTAATGTCTTGAGCCAAGATCCGCCTGGAAAAACCTCCATAGGGTAGAGAAAGGGGGCTCTTAGAAGAGTCCTGCAACAGTCTTCGATATGTCTTACTACTTCTATAAAAGGTAGAAAGATGGAGCTGCAGAGACAGTACAGAAGGCAGGGCATTTGCCTTGCATGGGACTGACCCAGATTCAATCCCAGGCACCCAATATGGTCTCCTGACAGCCACCAGGAGTGATACCTGAGCACAAAGCCAGGAGTAAGCCCTGAACACCACCCCCTAAGAAAGGTAGAAAAATTCTGATAGATGGAGAAGTAGATGTTCAATTTTAAAGATTTATTTTTCAGAACAAAGTTCCCACAAACTGGAATTTAAAATAAAATGTTTTTATGTTTATAGTGTTCGGATTAAAACAATTAATCTTGTCAACTGATCATCAGGTAAATCAATATTCCTCATTGTCTTTGTAAATACTGAGCCCTGCTTAAACTGCTCACTCTAAGTGTCCTAACCTGCTGATCCATGAACTTACTACAGTAACTGTTCCTCAACTCATCCCATTCATTATTTAAATTAACTGTATCACTGTATCACTGTCTTCCCGTTCATCATCGATTTGCTTGAGCGGGCACCAGTAACATCCCCATATGACCTGTCTCATGCAAGTAGAGCCCAAGGGCACCTGCTTGCCCCAGTAATATAAAGAGCCTCAAACCATTCCATCAGGTCATGGGAATGAGTTCTATAATTGTTACTGGTACTTGGTATATCAAATATGACACGGGTAGCTTGCCAGGCTCTGCTGTGCGGGTAGCATACTCTTGTAGTCCTAGTACAAAATGACATACACAATACACAGAGACTCACATGCAGCGGGCACACAAGAGGTACAAAAGGACATACGCAATACACAGAGACTCACACCACACATGCAGCGGGCACACAAGAGGTACAAATGAACATACCACATGCAGTACACACACAGCACATACACAGCATACTCTCGACCATAAAGCATAACTACACACAGAGTAAACATACATGGAACACACATCACACATAATAAACACACAATAAGGCAAACCCCATATGCAGTACATACGCAAAGCATAATCATGACAGTACGTTCACTCTGAGGGAAAACATGCACATATACAATACACAGATAATCTTGGGAACAAACATTGAAAGCAACACAATATATATGAAGTAAGACAGCACAAGGAATCCATGTAATACACATAAGAGCAGTTTTCTCCCTCAGAGCAAAGAAGGGTTCGGCCCTGCGTATGGTACCTCCTGACCAAGCACCCAGCCAGGGGCCAACCACACTGCACCTGCTTGAGAAAGCCCTAAGCTGACCTGCGTCCCTATACCCCTCTGCTCACCAGAGTACCTCTATCCCTCTACTGACCAGCATCTCTCAACCCCTCTGCTGACCAGAGTCCCTCTATCCATCTGCTGACCAGTGGCCATCTACCCTCTGCTGACCAGCATCCCTCTACTCCTCAGTGACCAGCATCCCTCTACCCCTCTGCTGACCAGCATCCCTCTACCCCTCTGCTGACCAGCATCCCTCTACCCCTCTGCTGACCAGAGTACCTCTATCCCTCTGCTGACCAGCATCACTCTACTCTCTGATGGCCAGCATCCCTCTACCCCTCTGTTGAACAGTGTCCCTCTATCCCTCTGCTGACCAGCATCCCTCTACCCTCTGCTGACCAGTGTTTCTCTATCCCTCTGCTGACCAGCATCCCTCTACCCTCTGCTGACCAGCATCCCTCTACCCCTCTGCTGACCAGCTTCCCTCTACTCTTCTGCTAACCAGCGTCCCTCTATCCCTCTGCTGACCAGCTTCCCTCTATCCCTCTGCTGACAGCATCCCTCAACCCCTCTGCTGACCAGTGTCCCTCTGGCCCTCTGCTGACCAGCATCCCTCTACTCCTCTGCTGACCAGTGTCCCTCTACCCTTCTGCTGACCAGCGTCTCTCTCACCCCTCTGCTGACCAGCGTCCTTCTACCTCTCTGCTGACTAGTGTCCCTATACCTCTTTGCTGACCAGCATCCCTATACCCCCTCTGCTGACCAGTGTCCCTCTACCCCTCTGCTGACCAGCATCCCTCTACCCTCTGCTGACCAGCATCCCTCTACCCCTCTGCTGACCAGCTTCCCTCTACTTTTCTGCTAACCAGCATCCCTCTACCCCTCTGCTGACCAGCGTCCTATCCCTCTGCTGACAGCATCCCTAAACCCCTCTGATGACCAGTGTCCCTCTACCCCTCTGCTGACCAGCATCCCTCTACTCCTCTGCTGACCAATGTCCCTCTACCCCTCTGCTGACCATCATCCCTCTACCCCTCTGCTGACCAGCGTCCTTCTACCTCTCTGCTGACCAGCTTCCCTCTACCTCTTTGCTGACCAGCACCCCTCTATCCCTCTGCTGACCAGTGTCCATCTATCCCTCTGCTGGCCAGTGTCCCTCACCCCCTCTGCTGACCAGCGTCCCTCTACCCCTCTGCTGACCAGCTTCTCTCTACTCTTCTGCTGACCATCATCCCTCTACCCCTCTGCTGACCAGCGTCCTTCTACCCCTCTGCTGACAGCATCCCTCAACCCCTCTGATGACCAGTGTCCCTCTACCCCTCTGCTGACCAGAGTTCCTCTACCCCTCTGCTGACCAGAGTTCCTCTACCCCTCTGCTGACCAGCGTCCCTCTACCCCTCTGCTGACCAGCATCCCTCTACCCCTCTGCTGACCAGCGTCCTTCTACCCCTCTGCTGACCAGCATCCCTCTACCCTTCTTCTGACCAGTGTCCCTCTACCCCTCTGCTGACCAGCATCCTTCTATCCCCCTTCTCACCACGTCTCTCTACCCCTCTGCTGACCAGCGTCAAATTAACTATAGTTAAATATTTCATAATCTGATAAAATGTGATGGAAAGAAAAATGATCAGTCAATAAACACAACTGGGTGGCCCAGCCCAGGAGCTGCCCTGGGGCCACCAGCCATAGCATGCAGAGCCTCAGGCGCTGCTGGGGAGCTGGAACTCGGCTCTCCCCTGGTTCAGCTGACCATGAGGCCCCAGGAGGACAGATGGGTTTCGGGAGTGGGCTCATCACTTCTGGGGTTCCCGGAAGCAGCCGGATGAGACTCACTGGCCACATTAGCTGCCATTTTCCCTGTCTGGGCGCTGACCATGAGGTTCCTAAGTCGTGCGGGCTGCTTATGGCCGTGTGGTCCACCAAACTAGTGGAAACAGTTATGTCCTTTAAAGTACTGCATTATACGATGTGTAGGAAAGGTAGGTAGGCAGAAGGGAGAGATAGAGAGGAGAGAAAAGATATACAGAACCCGCCAAGTAGTTGGGGTGCAGGAGGGGGAGGGAGGTGGGGACATTGGTGATGGGAGATGGGTTCGTGTGGAGGGATGGGTGTTGGAACACTGTAGAACCAAAACTCGAGCATGAGCATCTTGCAACTGTATGTCTAAAAGTGGTGTAATAAAATTAGGGGGGAAAAATAGAAAGAAAGAAATGTAACCAAGGTAGCAAAGATATACAGGCCCAAAACTGCAAAAAGTAGAAACATTGGTGGTGGGAAATGTACATTGGTGAAGGGACAGGTATTAGAACATTATATGACTAAAACCTAATATGAACTACTTTATAACTGTGCAAAAAAAAAATAAACACAACTGGCTAAAAACAAATAAATAATAAAGTTGACTGAGAAAACTACAAATGATAAAAAGAAAAAAGAAAACAAAATGAAAAAATAAGCATCTAGAGAGAATATATATAAAGATTTCTGTTTGTTTTTTGGGCTACACCCTGGGGAGTTCAGAAACTACTCCCAGCTCATTGCTTGGGTAGCCCTCACTGGCAGTGCCAGGGATAGCACCCAGCTTCTCCTGCATGCAAAGTGTGTGTTCCAATCTGTTGAGGTATATATCTAGCCCCATGTCAAGATTTTTTTAATAAAGTTAAGTAAAAAGTGATTGACTAAGTGATTAAAGGAAAGTACCCTCACTGTTCTCCCAAATAGCTCTTACCTAACAATAGAAACTTCTTCCTGGATGTTGATTTCCCTCCCCTTTGAGTACTAGAGTACTAAAGTGTTCCACTGAAAATGGAAGGCATCTATTTCCTGGAATTAACACAGCCTGAAATTTCTCCTCAAAATATCTTCTTCCTCTCCATAAAGAGAATAAAATTTTGCACTCTCTTCTGGCATATATTTCACTCAACCATGAGTTAGGAATAATTTTCTATCACATAGCTTAGATCAGAATCGCCTTTATCTATATGGGGAAGCACCTAAGAGGTTGTATTTTCTGTTAGAGGAAGGGAAACATTATTTCATTAACTTATTTATTTAACATGAATTAACCCGTATTGTACTCATAGAAACTAGTCCACATCAGAACATCAGACAAAAATGAGTCTCATCATAAACACTAGACTTCTTTAGGTTAGGATAGGCCTGCAGAGAAGACTCTTAATAAAGTCTTGCCAGGTTAAGAGCTCAGGAAATTGTGAAATCTTTCTTTAAATAGAAGGAACTAGTTATGAAGCTGTAGTGATAAAATAGGAAAGATGGATTTATTTTTATTCATCAAACCCTAAACCGTCACAAATCCCAAACGAGTCCTCATCACTCATCTGTTTCATTAACTTACTAACTTGTTTCACAATGTTACTCAAGTGGGAATTATTTTATTTTAAATTTTAAATGAAGCTTTATTTGGGAAAAAAATTCATCTTCAGAGATCAGAAATATAGTTCAGTGGCAGTACACATGTTCATGGTAGCTATTCATAATAGTCCAAATCTGCAAACAACCCAAGTGCCCAAGAACAAAATACTAGATAAAAAAATATGGCTGGGGTACCGTGGAGGGGGATGGGTTTGGGTCTGGACCATCACAACAGAGCCCCAGCAGTCGAAACCCTCCATTCTCCACAATTGTTGCCATGTTCAAGGCCAGACTCCACAGCTCGGACAAGCTCCCTCCAGAAATCAGTCTGTTGGAAAACTCGGGTATATGGGTCTTGTGACTGAAATCTCTAGGCTTTCACGGAGCCAAAAAGATGGGGATTACATCTCCCCATCTCCCGGTTCTTCAGGAAGACCAGGCAGTCATGCCAACACCCAGTTAAAAATTTGACTCAGCTTTGTCACCCATAAAAAAACATTTTGGAATTCCTGGAGTGTGCAGCTGCTACAATACTGATACACTGAGTAGCATACCACCTATAATGGTTGTAAAATAGAAGATAACCAACAACAAAATACATAGTCACAATGCTTATCTTGTAACAATGTATCAGTAATTTCTTATACCAGGGCTTAATGGCTCCAGGGTGAGAGTGAACAATCTTTACTAAAGTTCTAAGAAAATATTTCTTGATCATTTTTAGCAAATTATCTATAACAAACGATATAAAATAAATTATTCAGAATCTTCTGTAGGGGCAGGCTTAAGAAGTGATTGGGAAAATGGAAATAATGGTGGTGGGAAGTTGCAATGGTAGTAGGACTGGGGTTGAAAATTGAATGTCTGTAACAAATTAACACAAACAACTTTGTAAAAAAATTGAGTAGAAGCCCAGTAAGTTCAATAAGTGAAAGCAATAACACAAAGGGTGGTGCCAGCTCAATGAAAGGTCATGACTTTAGCAACACCATTACAAGCAGCACCATTACGAGATATATGTTATAATAAGCAATATAAAGTAAATTAATTAGCGCCTACTAGTGGAACAGGCTTGAGGGTGGGTGGGAAACAGAGTCTTTGGTAGTGCTAAGGTGGGAGTTTTTGGTAGTCTTTGGTGGTGGGAGGGGTGTTGGAATATTGAATTCCTAAAACAACTGCATTGTGAACAACTTTGAAAATTTAAATAAAGTTAAAAATAATAATAATAACAACCCAAAAAAAGAAACCATAACATATATACACAATGGAATATTACATGACAATAAGAAAAAAATAAAATCACCCAATTTGCTGCTACATGAATGGATCTGGAGAGTATCAGGTTGAATGAAGCTAATTAGAAGGAGAGGAATGGGACAGACACAGAATGGTCTTTGGCACATGCATGATATAAGAAACGTGCATGCATGGTATAAGGAAATGCATATGCATCGTATACGGAAAAATGCTTGATAGCAGGAGAATGAGAAATGTCCAAAGGCAACAGAAACAGAGCTGGACTTCAGCCTGGAAGCTTACCACAGGGAAATGGGGCAGGGGTAGGGTTGGGGCGTGTATTGGGAAGATGGTGGAGGTAAGCAGGGGACACTCTAGTGTAAGCTAGAATATTTTATGCACAAAACCCTACTATTAACAGTTTGTAAACCACTGTGCTTCAAATAGAAATAAATTAGTAAAAATTGTGATGAAATTGTTTTAATTTTTAAAGTTTTCAAATTAATTTTTAAAGATTAAATTTTTTGCCTTTGTGAACCTTTTTCTAAATGTTGGTAAACCTTTATTCTAAAATGTGGTGATGGGGCACTGGTGGAGGGATGGATGCTGGAAGAACCAATTATGAACATTTTTGTAACTGTATGTTTCACTGTGGTATAAAAAAAAATTTTAAATAAAATAAAATAAAATGTATTGTCAACATTTAAATGAATTGTCATTTCAAAATAAAATGAATTGTCAACATAACTGTATGTTTCACTGTGGTATAAAAAATTTAAAATAAAATAAAATAAAATGAATTGTCAACATTTTTTTAAATTTTAAGTTTGTGAACTCTTATTTAAAAGTTGGCAGCAATTGCTCTGTCTGCCCGGCAGAGGGAGGCCTCTTACCTGTTTACGATAGCCAGAGGAAAAATGTTAAGAGACTTCTAGGGGCCGGAGCGATAGCATAGCTGGTAGGGTGTTTGCCTTCCACGCAGCCGACCAAGGTTCCATCCCTGGCATCCCATATGGTCTCCGGAGCACTGCCAGGAGTAATTCCTGAGTGCAGAGCCAGAAGTAACCCCTGAGCATTGCCGGGGGGTGACCAAAAAAAAAAAAAAAAAAAAACAGAGAGACTTCTAAAACGCATGATATAAAATCATACAAGCAACATATCAGTTAAGCTCCAGAGGGTCCTTACAAAGTTATTTTCAGTCAAGACTCCCCCGTTGCAAAAGAAAATATGACAAACACAGGACCAGACACCCCATCCTAAAATACTAGTAAGCTATAGGGTGATATATAAGATATATATATTATCTGTAGGGTTATATATAAGGGTATATATAAGGTTATACATAAGACATATATGTAAGATATATATAAGATATATATATTATCTATAGGGCTATATACATAAGGTTATATATAGGGCTATATATCACATGACACTTGACATCCCATTATTCATCGATTTGCTCGAGCGGGCACCAGTAATATTTCCATTTGACTCTATCACGTGCCAGTGTAGTCCAATGGCATCTGGTTGCTTTAGGAATACAAAGTGCCTCAAACCGTTCATTCAGGGTCTTGACGAAAAAGTCTGATCATCTTGTAGGTGGGCGGCCACGTGATCTTTTGACAATCCATGGGATCCAGTCGGTAATGACTTTAGTCCAGCGGTTGTCTCCAAATCGCATTAAATGTCCAGCCCATCTGATTTTCGATGACTTGGCAAACGAGACAGAATCCCTGACTCTGGAACAGTGACGGAAGTCGGAGGTCCGGATTCATTCTTTCACTTGAGTGAGGCATGATATTCCAAGCATAGCTCTTTCGATTCCTCTTTGGGAGACCTGAATAGCATTCTCATCCTGCTTTCATAGGACCCAGGTCTCTGAGGTGTATGTTAGTGCAGGGAGAACAGTGGAGTTTAAGAGATGTGCCCGGAGCCGGAGGTTCTTTGTCTTTTTAGCTATTTCTTTGATGCTTTTAAAGGCATTCCATGCTGCTCTCTTCCTCCTGCGCAGCTCAGGTTTTAGGTCATTCATCGTGTTGACTTCTCGACCTAGGTACACATAACTGCTGCATCCAGAGATATTTGTTCCATTGAGAGTGAATAGGGCCTCTAGAACTAGTTCATTTTTCACGAACACAGTTTTGCTGAGATTCAGCTGTAGACCTATCTTTCCACATTCTCGGTCAAAGTCAGCCAGCATTTATGCCACTTGGCTAATGTTTGGTGTTATTAAAATGATATCTTCAGCAAAGCGGAGGTGGTGTAGTTGCCGACCTTCTATCTTCACTCCCATTTCTTCCCATTCTAATTGTCACATGATGTTCTGTAGGGTGGCGCTGAAGATTTTTGGTGAAATGGTATCACCCTGCTGAACCCCTCTTTGACATTGATGATCATCTCTTTGTAGAATGGTGAGATCCTGGTGGTGAATCCGTAATACAGCTCATGAAGGATCTTGATGTATTGGGTTTGAGCACCCTGTTCGGCTAGGGCTTTGATGACTGCTTCAGTCTCCACAGAATCAAAGGCTTTCTTTAAATCAACGAAGCGTGAGACAGAGTGGCATCCTGAACTCCCTACAAACTGCAATGATTTTGGTTACCATGTGGATATGGTCAATTGTGCTGAATCTTTTTCAAAAACCAGCTTGCTCGCATGGTTGCCCTTCATCTAATGTTCTGCCAATCCTGTTCAGGATGACTCGAGTGAACAGTTTGTAGATGACAGACAACAGGCAGATGGGGCGATAGTTGCCAATGTTGTGAATGTCTTCCTTCTTGAACAGTAGAACTGTCCTGCTGGTTTTCCATTGGGAGGGCACCTTGCATTCAGACAGGTAGCGGGTGAAGAGCCAAGCCAGTGTATTGATGAGTACTAATGGCAGGTTCTTCAGGTGTTCGGGTCTGACTTTGTCTGGTGCTGTTCCTTTCTTTACTGATGAAATGGCATGTTGGATTTCAGAAGGGAGAATGTTGGGAACGACATATCCATCCTGCGGAATTTGGTATGTAGGCAAGTGGACATGACTACCAAAGAGATCTGAGTCATCGATAATGTTCTCCATTGCCTTTCTGGAAGATGTGATAGATCCATCAGGACATTGGAGGGCAGTCATCTTGGTCTTATAGTTGGTGAAGGACAGGCGGGCGGTGCGAAGGCTTTTCCTGGCTTCTGCTGCATCTTCCAGTATTTCTGTTCTTCTCTCTTTGAGGTCTTCCTTTATCACTTCTCTGCACTGCTTTGCAAGCTTGGATGTTAGCATTTGGTTGCCTGAGGCTCGTGTCTTGCCATGTTGGCAAATGAGCTCGAGAGTTTTTGAAGACAGGCATTATATATACATAAGACAGGCGTCTTATACATGACAGGCATTTTGTTATGTTATACAAGACAGGCATTTTTTGTCTTATATGTTATATAAGACATATATATGTTATATATGTCATATATGTTATATAAGACAGGCGTTTTTGAAGACAGGTGTTTGAAGATAGGGTTATATATAAGATATAATGCTCCGGGTTACTGCGGGTTCTGTGCTCAGGAATTACTCCTGGCGGTGTTCGGAGTACAATATGGGATGCCATATGGGATGCTGGGATTAAATCGGATTGGCCACCTGGAAGGCAAACACCTTACCCGCTGTGCTATTACTCCCACCATTGAGTTTCATTTTAATCTTCTATGTCCTTCCTTTCTGATGAGGACTAACAATAAACCAAACAAGACGTAAGCCAATTTCAATACAAGCAAATTAGCAGGAAGAATATTGTTCCTTAAAAATGGGATGGAGTTTATCTAAACCACTGGTTTCTGCAAAGTTGTAATGGACTTTCTGAGGGAGCACTTATTTTTAAAATGTGCTTGATGGGGCCTGAGGCCCATCAAGTGCGTAGGGTGATGGCTATGTCTGCACCAAGCTGGATTCAAACTCAAGCACCCCAAATAGTCCCCTGGTCTGCCAGGAGTGCAGGGCCAAGAGTAAACCCTGAGCACCACCAGGGGGTGACCCTTGCCCCATAAATATGCTTGAGAACAACTGATTGACTCTGCAATATAAAAACTATAAAAATTAAGTCATAATATCAGAAAATACCTTGATAGTACTAGCTAGTCTCGCTTCTGAAAAATGTCTCCCGTAATATTCATTTGCTTCTCAGCATTTCACTGGGACTATTTCCATCCCTATGTTGCAGTTGGGGGAACCAAAGCACATAGTTCTTAGTCACTCTGTGGGTAGGTATGATTTGTTTTTTTTTTAAAGCATACAATTTTTATTTCTTTCTTTTTCAAATTTTATTGCACCACTTTTAGACATACAATTGCAAGATGCTCATGTAGAGTTATGGTTCTACAGTGTTCCACACCCATCCCTCCACCTGAACCCATCTCCCATCTCCAATGTCCCCACCTCCCTCCCCCTCCCACATCACAACTACTTGGTGGGTTTTGTATGTCTTTTCTCTCCTCTCTATCTCTCCCTCCCGCCTAACTTTCCTACACATCATAGAATGCAGTACATTAAAGGACAAAACTGTTTCCACCAGTTTGATGGACCGCTGGGCAGCGCAACTTAGGGGGCCTCATGGTCAGCATCTGGACAGCGAAGGTGGCAGCTAGTGTGGTGGGCGAGTCTCATTCAGCTGCTTCCGGGACCCCCAGAGGTTATGGGCCCACTTCCAAAACCCATCTGTCCTCCTGGGAGCCGCGTGGTCAGCTGGGCCTGGGGCAAGCCGAGTTCCAGTTTCCCCAGCTGCGTGTGAGGCTCTTCATGCTGTGGCTGGTCACCCCAGGGCAGCTCCTGAGCGGGGCCACCAGGCTCGGCCAAAATGGAGGGGGAGGGCCGGCCCCGGCTCCATCTGACGAATTCCCGGTGATTCCCGCTTCTGGGAGCTGCCTATCTGGGCTCGAACTTGTTTTGCTCAGTTAATGTGGTCTCGAGGTAGCATCCCTCCCGGGTGGGCTGATTATGTTGCAGCATCCGGACAGCAAAGGTGGTGGCTAGTGTGGTGGGCGAGTCTCATCTGGCTGCTTCCGGGACCTCCTAGAGGTGATGGGCCCACTCCCAAAACCCATCTGTCCTCCTGGGAGCCCCATGGTCAGCTGGGCCTGGGGTGAGCCGAGTTCCAGCTTCCCCAGCCGAGTGTGAGGCTCTTCATGCTCGGGTAGGTATGATTTGGATTCAAGCATCTGGCTTCCAAATCCTTGATTATGAATCCCTAAGCTAGGACATCTCATAAATAACACAAAAGTCAAAAAAGATTTTAGTTGCTTTTAATAATATTTTTAAATAACAATCAGACATGTGGAAATGGAAATGCATCCCCTGCTTGTGGATTGAGAAAATTGACACTGTCAAAATGGCAATATACAGACTCAGTGCAGTCCCTAGAAGGATATTCATGATATTTTTCAGAAAAAAAATAGACCAAACACTTCTGAAATTCAGATGGAACAATAAATTCCCATGGATAACTAAAGCAATTCTTGGAAAAAAGAAGATGTGAGGTATCACCTTCCCCAAGTTCAAACTGTGCTACAGAATGGTAGTAATTAAGACAACATGGTATTGGAATAAATACAGATCTGCAGACCAGTGGAAGAGAGTTGAATATCCTGACACAGACCCTCAAATATATGATCATTTAATCTTTGCTAAAGGAGCAACATTTCTGAAGTAGATCAAGGAAAGCCTCTTCAAAAAGTGGTGCTAGAAAAACTGGACATCTACCTATAAAAAAAATGAACTCACACTTCTTTCTAATGCATGCACAAAAGCCATATCAAAATAGATTAAAGATCTCAACATCAGACCTGAATCCATAAGTCACATGGAAGAAACCGTAGGCAAAATCCTCCATGACATTAAAGCTAAAGGCATGTTCAAAGATGAAACACCACTGACAAAGTAAGCGGAAGCAAAGATAAACAAATGGGACTAGATGACACTAAGAAACTTGTGCACCTCAAAAGAAATGGTGTGTCATCCCTACTTTTATGTTCAGAGCAGCATTATTCACAATAGCCAGAATTTGTAAACAACCAGAGTGCCCGAGAATCGATGACTGGATAAAGAAGCTTTGGTACATCTACACAATGGAATACTATGCAGCTGTTTGGAAAAATGAAGTTATGAAATTTGCCTATAAATGGATGGACATGGAGAAGATCATGTTGAGTGAAATTATCCAGGAGAGAGACAGATATAGAATGACTGCATTTATTTGCATGACATAAATATATATGTTCATATTATGATACCAATATCCAAGGTCAAGTGAAACATATATCAGGAGGTCTTGTCAAAGGTGGAAATTATCACAAACATGGGGAGTCAGAGGCTAGGTAAGACAGAAAATGGAACCATGTGCTAACAATTGTCGAAAGTACTAATACCAACCTAGAACTGAGCATTAAATACAAGCAAAATGATACACATGACAACCCTTTAATGTATGTTCTGTAATCCACAATTTGGAAAGGAAGGAAAAGAGAAAGAGATAGAGAGAAAAGGAAAAAAAGAGCCTGCCATGGAGGCAGGCTGGGGGAGGGGGAGGGAACCAGGGACGTTGGTGTTGGGAGGTGGGCACTGGTGGAGGGACGGGTGCTGGAACACTATATGACCAAACCCCAATTATGAACATCTTTGTAATTGTATATCTCACAGTGGTATAATAAAATACTTAAAAAAAAAGAAATGGTGTGTAAGATACAAAGGTTACAGGATGGAAAAAATTATTACCCAGTACCCATATGATAAAGGGTTAATATCAAAGTTATATATGACACTGGTAGAACTTTACAAGAAAAAAAAAATCCAACCCTAATCCAAAAAATGGGGAGAGGAAATGAATAGAAATTTCCTCAAAAAAGAAATTCATATAGGGGCCAGAGCGATAACACAGCAGGTAGGGCATTTGCCTGGCATGTGGCTGACCCAGGTTCAATCCCTGGCATTCTATATCGTCCCCCAAGCATCACCAGGGGGTAATTCCTGAGTGTAGAGCCAGGAGTAACCCCTGAGCATCACAGGGTATGACCCCAAAAAAAAGCAAAAAAAAAATTCAGATAGACAAACTTACATAATAAATGCTCTATATCACTAATCATCAGGGAGATACAAATCAAAACAACATGAGATATCATCTCACACCACAGAGAATGGCACATATCTAAAAGAACAAGAGCAACCAGTGTTGGTGCAATGTGCGGGAGAAAGGTACACTCATCCATTGTTGGTGGGAATGTTGACTTGTCCAGCCTTTTTGGAAAATGACATGGACATTCCTCAAAAACTAGAAATTTAGCTCCCATTTGATCCAGCAATACCACTTCTGGGAACATACCCTGGGGGCCCAAAAACACACAGCAGAAAGCGCCATCTGCACTTCTATGTTCATTGTAGCACTATTCACAATAGCCAGAATCTGGAAGCAACCCAAGTGCCAGAGAACAGAAAACTGGATAAAGAAACTTTGTACATCTACACAATGGAATACTATGCAACTATTAGGAAAAATGAAGTCATGATATTTGCTTATAAGTGAATGGACATGGAAAGTATCATACTGATAGAAATGAGTCAGAAGGAGAGGGAGAGATATAGAATGACTGTATTCACAAAAAATATTTGTGTAGTATGAGACTAATATCCAAGGCCAGGGAAAGAGGCACCAGAAAGACTGGTCAATGGTTGGAAGCTTGTCACAAGAGTGTCTAATGGGGGGCCAGAGCAATAGTACAGAAGGAGGGCTTTTGCCTTGCATGCAGCCTACCGGGCTCAATCCCTGGCATCCCATATGGTCCCCCGAGTACCCCCAGGAGTAATTTCTAGGTGAAGAGCCAGGAGTAACCCCTGAGCACTGCTGGGTGTGACCCAAAAAAGCAAAAAAAAACAAGAGTGTCTAAGGGGTTAAGGGCAGTTAGGATCGAAAAGGGACTAGTATAACAATGAAAGTTGGTTATTATCATTTAGTATAGGAACTGAGTGCTGAAAGTAGGTATAGGGATATACCTGATAACCTTGCAAACCATGAAGTCCCAAAAGGAGAGAGAGAGGAAAAGAGAGAGAGAGAGAGATGCCTAGCATAGAGGCAGCTAGGGAGCAGTGCAGGAGGGAAACTGAGGACATTGGTGGAAAATGTACACTTGTGAAGAAACATTGTATGACTGAAACCCAATCATGAAAAACTTTGTAACTGTGTCTCACTGTGACTCAAAAAAAAAAAAAAAAAAAAAAAAAAAAGATTTAGTACTGGCACTTGCCTTGCTTGTGACTTACCCTGGTTTGATCTCTGGTACCACATATATACCATGAGCACTACCAAGAGTGATTCCTGAGCACAGAGCCAGGAGTAAGTCCTAAGCACCACTGGATGTGCCCCTATCTCCACCAAATTAAAACAAACAATAAAAAGCTAGGTATGCTAGAACCTACAGAGGCTTTAAAGTGATTCTCAACCCTAACGTCTCAGATCCCAAAACTATCATTAAGAACCTGTGAAGAAAGTGGCAAGGAAAGACACAAGACAGAACCCACTGCCTAGACTCAGAGCCTCTGGGAAAGAACCCTCCTAGCTTTGTGTTAAATGACTTCCTGACTAAGAATCAAAAGTGTTTTACAAAGGCCTGCAGTGTTTTAGGGTTTGTGGGCTGTACTGGGTCTGCTGCAATGACTCGGCTCTGTCATCATACACATGCAAACCCAGACAGCACATTAACAAGTAAACTTCACCGTGTGCCAATAAAACCTCATTTATGAGACTGGAGAGAGCACAGCTGCTAAGATACTTGCCTTGTTCACTTCTTTTTTTTTTTTTTTTTTGCTTTTTTGGGTCACACCGGCGACGCTCAGGGGTTACTCCTGGCTCTGCACTCAGGAATTCCTCTTGGTGGTGCTCGGGGGTCCATATGGGATGCCAGGAATCGAACCCGGGCCAGCATAGGCCGGCCGCGTGCTAGGCAAATGCCCTACCCGCTGGACTATCGCTCCGGCCCCTGCCTTGCTCACTTCTAATCAGGGTTTGATCCCAACACAGTAAAAGGTTTCCTACATCCAGTCAACATATGATCCCTGAGCTCAGAGATAGGAGAAAATCCTGAGCATGATCAGGTATGACCAAAAAAATAAAATAACTTTAGAAAGAAAGAAAAAAATACAAATATCAACAACCAAAAAAAAAACAAACCCAAAAACCCTGATTTATGGACCCTGAACATGAAGTCCCAAAAGCAGAGAGAGAGAGAGAGAGAGAGAGAGAGAGAGAGAGAGAGAGAGAGAGAGAGAGAGAGGTGCCTAGCATAGAAACAGCTAGGGGGCAGTGCAGGAGGGAAACTGAGGACATTGGTGGAAAATGTACACTCCATAAACCCTGATTTATGGACCCATAACATGGTTTTCATAAACCATGTTTATGAAAAAATGAACTAGTTCCAGAGGCCCCATTCACTCTCAATGGAACAAACATCTCTGAATGCAGCAGTTATGTGTACCTAGGTCAAGAAATCAACATGATGAACAACCTAAAACCTGAGCTGTGCAGGAGGAAGAAGAGAGCGGCATGGAGTGCTTTCAAAGGCATCAAAGAAATAACTAAAAGGACAAAGAACCTCCGGCTCCGGGCATATCTCTTTGACTCCACCGTTTTCCCTGCATTAACATACGCCTCAGAGACCTGGGCCCTATGAAAGCAGGATGAGAATGCTATTCGGGTCTCCCAGAGAGGAATCGAAAGAGCTATGCTTGGAATATCACGCCTCACTCAAGTGAGAGAAGGAATCCGGAGTTCTGACCTCCGTCGCTATTCCAGAATCAGGGATACTATCTCGTTTGCCAAGTCATCGAAAATCAGATGGGCTGGACATGTAATGCAATTTGGAGACAATCGCTGGACTAGAGCTGTTACCGACTGGATCCCACGGGATGTCAAAAGATCACGTGGCCGCCCACCTACAAGATGGTCAGACTTCCTTGTCAAGACCCTGAAGGAACAGTTTGAGGCTCTTCATATTCCTGAATCAACCAGATGCCATTGGGCTACATTGGCACGCGATAGGGTCCAATGGAAATGTTACTGGTGCCCTCTCGAGCAAATCGATGAATAACGGGATTCAAGTGATCAAGTGATCATGGACCCTGAAACTTGACTTTCATGTAGCTTTCATGTTCTGCAAAATGTTTTTTTTTTTTTTTTTTTTCTTTTTTGGTCACAAACAGCAATGCTCAGGGGTTACCTCGGGCTCTGCACTCAGGAATTATTTTTTCTTTTTTTGGTCACAAACGGCAATGCTCAGGGGGTTACTTGGGCTCTGCACTCAGGAATTACTCCTGGCAGTGCTTGGGGACCATATGGAATGGCAGGAATTGAACCAGGGTCGACCGTGTGCAAGGCAAACACCCTTGTACTATTGCTCAAGCAAAATGCATTCTTCATTTGATTTGTTTCAGGCTTTCCAAGTTATAGAAACTACTCCCCAATCTTGGGCTATACAAAGACAGGCAGTAGGATTTAGCCCTGCCTACCTTGAATTCTTAAATTTGTCTCAAGGAGAGCCGCTGGAAAACTCTAATGCAGACTCAAAATCCAGTCAATTCACCTAAGTAAAAATTGATTATCAATGGGTTGCAGGTCACCTCCTCATTCGTGAAAGAGATTGTGCTTTCATTTCCACAGATGATAGCCCTACCAAGAAACTCTGGGTGCCTCTGCATCTTGTCAAGACTCGAATTCCCCAAGAATCAGAAAATAGCTAATTCTTTCAATATAAAGCCTTAAATTTTAAATTGCAAGCTGCTATTCAAACCTCCCAGATTTGTTTAATTTTAATAATAATAATCTTGCTTTGCAGCCTGTTGAACGTGGTCCATCTTTAATAACAATAATTTTGCTTTGCAGCCTGTTGATCTTGGTTCATCTTTAACAAAAATAACCTTGCATTGCAGCCTGTTAATGCTTTAGCTGGAGATAACCCCTTTCTTAAAAATAAAAAATATATATATTTTTAAAAGCCTTAAAAAGAATTTTAAATTTAAAAGTTTAAAAAATTAAAAAATTTAAACTGCCTTGTAGTGAGTTTAAAGGTAAAAGCATCTAAATAACCCTCCAAAAGAAGGTACCATTAAAAAATAATTTTCTAAGTGCTTAATGTGTAAGTGTCTTAATGTTTCCTTACTGCCTTGAAGTGCTTAAAGGTGAAAACACCTAAATAACCCTCAAGGGAGAGGTATTAATGAAGTCTTTTGGGGGGCTGAAACGATAGCACAGAGGGTAGGACATTTACCTTGCATGCAGCTGACCTGGGCTCCATCCCCAGCATTCCATACGATCCCCGAGCACTGCCAGGAGCAATTCCTGAGTGCACAGCCAGGAATAAACCCTGAGCACTGCCGGGTATGACCCAAAAAAGAAAAAAAAAAGAAGTCTTTTAATGCTTTGAAAAAATGGAGAAAAAGGGGTGGACTCCAAGTATAGTGTCCAATATCAAAATCTGCTAACAACTGATGAAAACAAAAATTTTAATGCTTTTGTTCAGAGAGTCATGGAAAAAGAACTTGGCTGCTGCAGATTCCTTTTATGATGCTCGAGGCTTTGGACTCCAATCACAGTGCTCATTACAAAAGTTTGCTAAATCAATGAAAAAGTTTTTCTAATGATTCTGTTCACAGGATAAGACATTGGAGCACAATGCCGGCCCAGGTTTGATCCCCGGCATCCCATATGGTCCCCCAAGCACCACCAGAAGTAATTCCTGAGTGCAGAGCCAGGAAAAGCCCCTGAGCATTGCCGAGTGTGACCAAAGGAAAAAAAAAAAGACATTGGAGCACAGTAAACTTGCTCTACAGCGCTTCATATTCCGAGGACTACTAAAACAATGCTCACCAAAAATTTAATAATTTGCAAGATGTCTGATACAGAGACTCAGATACATGGTGCAGAGCTGCTACTGGATTTCTGTGCCCAGCTGATCATGAGGTGCCCAGGAGGAAAGGCAGGTTCTTGCCCTGGCCCACCATCCCAGCAGAGCCTTGTAAGAAGCCAGAGGAACCCCCACATCATGAGGGCTGCCATTTTCAACATCTGGGCTCCACAGCTTGCCAGAGCTCCACCCAGCAGAAGAGCCAATCTTTCCCTGTGTTCATCAATAAATGCATGAGATAAGAGGCTACTACAAGAGTATCCCACCCGCAGGCAGATCCTGGCAAGCTACACGTGTCATATTTGATATGCCAAATACCAGTAACAAATATAGACTTCATTCCCACGAAGGAATGGTTTGAGGCTCTTCATGTTCCTGGAGCTAGCAGGTGACCTTGGGCTACACTAGTATGTGACAGGACATATGGAGATGTTACTGATGCCCGCTCAAACAAATTGATGAACAACAGGAAGACAAGTGAAGTGATACAAGCCCTGCCCCAATTGGAAATCTGGAAGGTTTGGAGAAAATAGGGCGCCACCTAGAGGCCAAACAACAATCCTAGAACTCTGAACCCTTCAGTAAACTAATCAGAGCTTCCCAAACTTGGAAGTATCTTAGAAGAGAATTACCCAGGGTACTTGTTAAAAATACACGTTTTCAGCATCCTTCTCTGAAATGTCTGATTTATCTCTATGGTGAGGCCAGGACTATATTGTTTTAAAAGCAATTTGCTTTTGACAAGAGATCTTCTGTTGGTGTTGGCTCTCTTGAGGAGTACTAGTGAGGTGTGCTCAGGGCCTGAGCGATAGCCCAGCGGGTAGGGCGTTTGCCTTGCACGCGGCCAGCCTGTGCCGGCCTGGGTTCAATCCCAGCATCCCATATGGTCCCCCGAACACCGCCAGGAGTGATTCCTGAGTGCAGAGCCAAGAGAAACCCCTGAGCATTGCTGAGTGTGACCCCCAAAAAAAACAAAACAAACAAAAAAAAAAAAAAAAAAAAAACAAGTGAGGTGGCTTTAAAAACAAAAAACAAACCTGCTTTCTATATTACCTTAATGCATAAAAGAAGAAAATTATGCTTATAAATAACTACCACATGGAACGATTCTGGCTCTTATTCAGTCTTTGTGTCATATATCCTAGGGAGTACATGAAGTTTCCCTCAAGTGGAAAAAAAAGGAAATTCACTAATGTAGAGAAACTTTCAGAGGGAAACTCACTTCTTGATGTACTTTCAGTGCACTCTCTGTAATAATGGAATGGAGACTATTTGAAGAGGAAAAGATGAAGGATATTTATCCACCCGGTTTGAAAATTAATTATAACATCATGTTAATGGTGTTGAGAAAATAGCTATATGCAAAATAATAAACTTATCTCTTTATATCACACCATACACAAACTTCAATAGCAAATAGCCAATTGCACCAGACTTGGAGAATTAGTCCCGAAAACTGAGTTTACCAAAGAGGGGTGGTGGGTGGGAGTTTTTGGGTTACTGATGGAGGAAATTCATCAGATGAATTTCCTCACAGACATGGGGCAGAGCTGCTACTGGCTCTCCCCTGTGCCCAGCTGCTCACGAGGTGCCCGGGAGGGATGGCGGGTTCTAGCCCTGACCCTCCACCCCAGCAAAGCCTCGCAGCAAGCCCAGACGACCCCCCACTCCATGAGGGCCTCCCGTTTTCCACATCCGGACTTCCCCCTCATCAGAACTCCACCCAGCAGACCAGCCTATCACAGCCCGGCTAGAGCGGCTACTTGCGGCCTCAAGGTTCATCAATAAATGCTGGATTTAGAGATGACTACAAGAGTATGCTACCCGCACGGCAGAGCCTGGCAAGCTACCTGTGTCGTATTTGATATGCCAAATACCAGTAACAATTATAGACCTCATTCCCATGACCTGATGGAATGGTTTGAGGCTCTTTATGTTCCTGGAGCAAGCAGCTGCCCTTGGGCTCTACTTGCATGAGACAGGACATATGGAGATGTTACTGGTGCCCGCTCGAGCAAATCAATGATGAACGGGAAGACAGTGATACAGTGATACTGATGAAGGAACACTGACACCATGGTAGTAGGTGTGATGTGTGAACATTGTATGCCAGAAACTGTGTATTAACTGTATTAATTTTTTTACATTTGTTTAAGGTCGAGGTCGTGATGTAGGCTGGATAAATGGGTGGATGGTATAAAATAAGAGTACCAGATACACCTCATAAGCACCGTAGTTGGCCCTGCAGAGTAGAGGGAGAGGGATGGAATAATCAATAAAGAATCCTAGGACAAGTGGTTATCCCTAAGAAAAAAAGTGAAGTTAGATTCCTCACTCACATTGGCAATATAAGTCAATTCTAGGAAAATAATATTTGCAGAATAAAATGTTCTAATTTGAGGGAGAAAATGGAAATAAATAATCCATTCCCATGGTCCCAATGAAAAGAAGGCTTTCTTAAATAAGATACACACACAAAGTGAACACCATAAGGGATAAAGCAAATAAATATGATTTTGCTAAAATAAAAATGGATGTTCAACAAGAGACACCATGAGCAAAATTAAAATTCAAGTCACACACTGAGAGGTTTACAAAGCATATAACCAACCAAGGGTTGCATCCAGAATTTGTATATCAGCAAGAGCAAAACAATCCAGTAGGGAAAAATGAGAAGATTATAGGAATGGATAATACACAGAAAAAGACATTCAACTCCACTAGCAATCAAGTAAATGTCATTTAAAATAACAAATTATCATCGCATATAACAGAGTGATAAATGTAATATAACTAATTTTGCCATGTGTTGACAAGGATGAGAAGGTGAAAATTTTACACAGATGCTGAGAGTATAAACAGTGTGATAATTTTAGAGAGAATTTTGTAAAAGCTATTAAAGTTTAAGAGACAAAACCCTATTACAGGAGGCCAGAGCAACAGCACAGCCGGTAGGACTTTCGCCTTGCACCTGGGTGACCCGGGTTTGATCACCGGCATACCATATGCTCCCCTGAGCACTGCCAAGAGTAATTTCTGAGTGCAGAGCCAGGAGTAACTCCTGATCATTGCTGGGTATGACCCAAAAAGCCAAAAAAAAGAAAAAAAATCACTCTATTACAGTTAAATCAACTTTAAGGAAAAAGCATTCATAATGGTCCTGGTCTATAAGAAAACAAATGATTTTTAATAAAAGGATTGTTTGCTGTATTAAAACAAAACAAAATAAAAATGTTGGGGGTGGAGAACATAAGGGAATATGAACAGATTGGATAGTTGAATTTTGACTTATCAGAATGGACTTTGATACAGCATTAAAAGTGAAAATTGCATTGGCATGTATCTGTATAGAGAAACCTCTAAAGTCTTATTAGTGAGAAAAGAATAGAATAACATATTTTTGAGTTTTTCCCCCATAAGTTTTTTTTTATTAAAATTCTATGCACTACAAAGTTATTCACAGTTTAGTTTTTTTACAGTGTGTGATCTTCAAAGAGTTACCTAATTTTATTTTATTTTTTAAATTATTTTATTACACCACCTTTAGATATACAATTACAAGAAGCTCATGTTTGAGTTTTGGTTCTACAGTGTTCCAACACCCATCCCTCCACCCATGCCCATCTCCCATCACCAATGTCCCCACCTCCCTCCCCCCTCCCCCAGCCCACCTCCATGGCAGGTTCTGTATCTCCCTTTCTCTCTCTCTCT
The DNA here is from genome assembly GCA_021461705.1 of Cryptotis parvus. NCBI lineage: Eukaryota > Metazoa > Chordata > Mammalia > Eulipotyphla > Soricidae > Cryptotis > Cryptotis parvus. Next base: position 205,604 of record JAJIBD010024544.1, on the reverse strand, counting down.
CTCTCTCTCTCTCTCTCTCTCTCTCTCTCTCTCTCTCTCTCTCTCTCTCTCTCTCTCTCTCTCCCTTTCTTACACATTGTGGATTGTAGTATATTCTAGGACATGATTGGTTCCACTAGTTTGATGTACCCTGCAGCTTCTTGGGGAGAGCCAGATGCCAGCTCTCCCTGTTGTGTCTGAGTCTCTGCATGATATGGCCAGTCGCCCTGGGGCAGTTCTTGGGTGGGGCCACTAGGCCTCTGGGACTAGACAGAGAGGGGAAGGGGTGGCCCCAGCTCCATCTCACGAATGCCGGTTACTTCCCGCCTCTGAGAGCTGCCTACCTGGGGTTGAACTCGGCGACTCTGTTAATCTGGTCTTGAGAGCAGCATCTCTCCTGGCGGGCTTTGATGTGTTGTGGCATCCGGACAACAACAATGGTGGCTATTGTGATGGGCTAGTCTCATCCGGCTGCTTCTGAGGCCCCACAGAGGCGATAGGCCCACTCCCAAAACTCATCTTTCTTCTCAGGAGCCTCATGGTCAGCTGAGCTAGGGGAAAGTCGGATGCCAGCAATCCCTGTTGTGTCTGAGTCTCTGCATGATATGGCTGGTCACCCATATTTTGAGTTTTTGTTTGTTTGGTTGTCCCACCCTCATGGGAGAGCCTGGCAAGCTACCCGTGTCATATTTTATATTCCAAAAACCAGTAACAATTAAGACCTTATTATCATGACCTGAACAAATGATTTGAGGCTCTTCATATTCCTGGAGCGAGCAGATGCCCTTAGGCTACACTGGCACGCAACAGGATGTATGGAGATATTACTGGTGCCTGCTTAAGCAAACTGATGAACAAATGATACAAATGAAGGATACAAATGAAGTGAAATGTTTGTTTGGTGGTCATACCCAGTGATGCTCAGGGCTTATTGGTTCCGTATTCAAGGATCCCTCCTGGTAGTGCTGGGGATGGAATCGAGATCAGCTGTTGGGTGATCAGCTGTTGGTGCCTCGCTAGCCTGGGATCTTTGCTAATCTACTTACAGTTTAAAAAACTTAAAAAATTAAGATTGAGTCCATATGCCTCAATCTACTTACAGTTTAAGACTTACTGCTTAAACTATTTATATGTCTTTTTTTTAATATTTTATTACACCGCCATGTGATATACAATTACAAAGATGTTCATGTTTGGGTTTCCGTCATACAGTGTTCCAGCACCCATCCCTCCACCAGTGCCCATTTCCCAACACCAATGTCCCCACTTCCCTCCCCCTCCCCAGCCCGCCTCTATGGCAAATTCTTTATCTCTTCTCTTACACATTGTGGATTGCAATACATACATTCAGAGATCATCATGTATATCTTTTTTCCTATATTCAATGCTCAGTTCTAGACTGGTATTATCATTTTTGACAAATATTAGCACACTGTTCTCTTCTCTGTCCTACGCAACCACTGATTCCCACATGTTTGTGGAAGATTCCACCTTTTTTTTATTGAAAGATGCTATGTAGAGCTTTGGTTCTACAGTGTTCCAACACGCACCCTCCGCCCAAACCCATCTCCCATCACCAATGTCCCCACCTCCCTCCCCGCTCCCGCACCTCAACCACTTGGCGAGTTCTGTATGTCATTTCTTTCCTCTTTATATCTCCTTCCCAACAAACTTTCCTGCTCTTCGTTGACTGCAATGCATTAAAAGACATTACTGTTTCACTATTTTAGTGGGACCGCCGTGGCCGCTTGCGGCCGCGCGACCTGGGCTTCGAACTGGCTTTGCTCTATTGATCTGGTCTGAGGCCGTTTTGCAGCGTCCGGACAGCAAAAATGGTGGCTAGTGTGGTGGGCGGAGTCTCATCCGGCTGCTTCCGGGACCCCTCAGAGGCGAACGAGCCCACTCCCAAAAACCCATCTGCCCTCCTCGGGGTTCCATGGTCAGCTAGGCCTGGCGCAAGCCGAGCGCCAGCCTCCCCAGCCTTCCGTGAGGCCCTGTGCTGGCCCGTGGGCAGCTCGCCGGCAGGGCCACCAGGCCCGACAAGATGGAGGGGGAAGGGACGACCAGCCTCCATCTGACGACTTCCCGGTGATTCCCGCCTCTTGGAGCCGCCTACCTGGGCTCGAACTGGCTTTTGCTCTGTTGATCTGGTCTGAGGCCGTTTCGCAGCGTCCGGACAGCAAAAATGGTGGCTAGTGTGGTGGGCGAGTCTCATCCGGCTGCTTCCGGGACCCCTCAGAGGCGACGGGCCCACCCCAAAACCCATCTGCCCTCCTCGGGGTTCCATGGTCAGCTAGGCCCGGCGCAAGCCGAGCGCCAGCCTCCCCAGCCTTCCGTGAGGGCCCTGTGCTGGCCCGTGGGCAGCTTCGCCGGCAGGGCCACCAGGCCCGACAAGATGGAGGGGGAAGGGCTATTTATATTTCTCTAAGCCAGGGTTCATATTAATGAGATCTCTCTTCTGTGCAAACACTAATGGAGGATGTGGCAGTTACAGGAGTCATTTTTGACTCTGAGTCAATAACTTCTGAAATTTTATTATCATCTCTACTATGATTTCAATGTTATCTAGATTGAGCACAATTCCTCTTAATACCCACTGGTTCCAGCCACCCTGGCTACATTGAGACTACTGTTTAAGATCAAAGTAGGGATTATTGTTGGATGACAGATCTAGCTAATCTGGGAACTTTGTTGTTTTGCCCACTCACAGCTTAATCTATTTAAGCCAAGTTTCATTCTAATGAGACTTCTCTTCTATGTAAATACTGCTAGAGGGTGTGGCAGTTACAGAAGTCACCTTGACTGAATAACTTCTGACTTATACATCTACTAAGACTTTTATGTTTTCTAGATTGGGCACAACTCCTCTTTATACCCACTGCACCCAGCGTGGGACAGTTAGAATTTACCAGGAGACTACCATCCTGGCTACGTTGAGACTAGAGGAAGACTATAGGAAGGATCATACTAGTTTTCTCTAAGCAGGCGAGTGTGACCCTTTCAGTACACGAGAACAAGATACTCAGAATCACCCTGGTGCAGATAATAATAAGAAGGACCTTGTGGGTACCATCTAGGTTACATGAAGTTCCCTCCCACCTTCCTTCCTTCCTCCCTCCCTCCCTCCCTCCCTCCCTCCCTCCCTCCCTCCCTCCCTCCCTCCCTCCTCCCTCCCTCCCTCCTTCCTTCCTTCACTTTCTTTATTTTCTTCTGTTTTGCCATACAGCAAATGGTCAGGACTTACTCCTGGCTCTGTGCTCAGAGGGCTAACTCTCGTGGTGCTTAGGGGACCATACGGAATGCCAAGGACCAGCCTCATACTAGGCACGTGCCTTAACTCCTATTCTAACTTTCTGGCCCTTAATCCAATTTTTAATGAATGCCAGAGCTCCATTCCTGTTCCTGTTCTTATCTGGATCAAAATGAAATGGGCCTCTGCTATTGGGATCAAGAGAAGACTAGCATCTAGGATCTGGAACAAACTTGCCAAGTTTTCATCTACTTAAGGTGTAGATGAGGGAGGTGTCCAAAAAGTGCATTTACGAAAATGTCAAGTCAAGTAAGGCTTCATTGTTGACCGGAGAACAAATCCTCAGGTAAAGCCCCAGTATACTCTGCTGTTGGGACCGGGAAGTTCAAACGGGCTCTCTGAGGCTTCATGCTGCTTCCCGTTGGTTGCTGATAAAATAAATGAACATTAAAGAGAAGGAAAAAATGACCCAAGTTTCAGGAAAATAAGAAATAATAAAGAATAAATTTTTTGCACTTCCCACTTATTTTTTCCTTCTGCTTTTTGTTTAGTTTGATCTTTCACCTTAAAAGACATCTTGGGTGGGCTGAAGAGACAGCATGGCAGGCAGGGCATGCGCCGTGCACATATCCAACCCGGGTGGATCCCTAGCACCATATATGGTCCCCCAAACCCTGCCAGGAGGAATCCCTGAGTAAAGTCAGAAGTAAGACCTGAGCATTACCAGGTGTGGCCCCAAAACAACAAACAAACCCAATAAGCTATCCTTGAAATTTTGGTCCGTGGATTTGTTTTATTTGCTTATACTACAGGACAGCAGGACACCGGAGAATGCAGGCTGGTGGCTGGCTGTGCTGCCATCAGTTATGGCAGTTACACTCTGGTGCACAGGTTGTCCTGGCACTTCAGGTTGTGGTTCTGATGGAGGCAGGCACACAGGGAAGGGATCCATGGCAATGAACTTTCTGGAAATAAAACCACAAGCCCTAAGGCTGTCCGGCCCCACCTGAGGATACAGAAATCAAGACCTGATAAGTCCTTCATCAACAACAGACCCTGAGGATACTGGATCAACCCTCTCTGCTCAGCCCTTGATCTGATTAACCCTCAATAGCCCAGCCCACAGAAGACACCAAAGCAGTCCAGGCCAAGAAGATTAAACCCTTTAAAAGCTACCTTGAATAAAAGCAAAGGAATATGCTGCCCAAGCCCATATGCTGCTTGAGCCCACATGGCCGAGCACATGTATTGCCTGAGGACATGTGTTGCCTGCATCTCCCCTCTTGAGATGTGCGCTTTCATGCTTTCTTACCATTCACACCATAATGCTGGGGTGCGTGTGCTGGGGCTCTCTCCCCTTTGGAGAAGCCCGTGTTCTCTCTCGAGGCTAGTTACACTCTCACTTTCTCTCCCTCCTTCTCTTCCCCTGAATTTCCAAATAAAATCTGTTTTACTTCACTGCTCATCTACTCCTGAACTTCTTTTCTGCGAGGACAAAGAATGTTGAAAAAGCCCTGGGTAAGGTCTAGGACTGAATTTCCTTTCCTGCAAAGAGCAAGTCCTTGCTCCAGCCTGAGTCCATGGCTCCCTGAGAAATCTTGGGGGGTGGGGATTCCAAAGTTCCAACTCCCGTGCTTAGAAGACCAAGCAGACATCAGGTGTGGCTTGATGGCCACCTCGTGGGGCTGGTGGGATGGTGGTCCATGCTGTGCAGGGGTTCATCGAAGACTCTATCACTCCCAGCCTTCCCAGTGGGTCCCAGGAGGGCAGAGGCAGATCACTCCCTCTTCTCTGCCTCTGTAGGGCCCACCGACATCAGTTCTAGGTGCTGGCATCCAGTCCCTGCAAAGCTGAGGTACCTGCTATCACATCAGCTGTCTAGGATACAGTGGGGTGGTTCTTTCTGATTCCCAATGTGTTGTCTTTGGGGGTGAGGATGGATTGCAAAGAGGATCTTGGTCCACATTCAGTGGTGCCGGAGGCATCTAGAACTGCAGCGAATCAAACCAGGGTTGGACACATACCAGGCAAACTCCAGGTATTATCTTTCTGCCTCTCGAAGTGTGTTTGTTCTATGAATCACAGGAAAGGCTGCGGGGTGAGTCAGGGAAATTGTGTGGGGTAGACAAAATACCAGGGAACATGTACCCTTGGGCTGCCATCCACATATCTCAAATCCCAAAGACCATGAACAGTGTGAAAAGATTTTCCCTCAAGCTTCCAGTTTACATTTAGGGATAAAGGTAGAGAATTTGAGCCAGAAATCAGTTAGCTTTCCCTTGCCTCTCTATTAAAGGGTGTGTGGCCATTTCCTTGTCTTGGAGAGTGTACTGTGGTGAGTGATTATGCTAAATTGGGCAGTTTAGTTCCTCCCT